>JAUPFV010000109.1:46422-144527 GCA_036936605.1 Limnanthes douglasii subsp. nivea
TGTATGATGTCGTATATGGTTTGCGTACTATTTGTGGCTAGTGTGTGTGATAACGCCTTCTCGCCATTCTGGCCATCCTTAAGCTTAAAGATCGGTCTCGCGGGTTGTCAGTGGGTGCACCTTTATTAATATTATAACTTTTAGCGAAATCTAAACATTAAACAAGAGAAAAAGACCACGGGGCAACAACCAAGTGGAAACTGCATGGATGCAACGACCAAGAAGAAAACGAATACAAGGAAATGATCAGATGATGGTTCCACCATGCACATTAGGTCATGGTACTTCACCATATGATGTTCTAGCAGAGTGGGTGATATAATTCCTCATCAATTATAACGAATTAAATTTATTAGATTGTACTAATATATATGTTATGTTGCTAACACCTTAATCACCATACACATTAATACAAAAGCATTCATATTATCAAACCGTAACTCCTATTAAATTTATGAATTTGTAACGGGTGAGGAGGCAGAAGGCAACAAAACAGGTCGACGATAAAGTTAATACCTTTGATTAGGAGAATTCTGCTCGAAGTCCAAGTTCTCATAATCATTTGAAGTAGTAAATATAACTCTTATTTAAATAGAATTGAAGGCTTCAATAATTACTAACTATTTAAGTACCTCGTGATCCTTGATTTGTTTATCTTTGTTAACTATTATCTTAGTAGATATTTTGCTATAAAACAGAGATATTTGCATAGATTAAGCTTTAACCTTTGAGGTAGATTCTTCTGGTGAAGAAATTTAGTTATTCAAATTTAGATCTTGTTGGTCTTTTTTCTTACTCAGATTATTTGATTCTTCCTGATTTCTTTATTGAAGATCCAAATCTGCATCCTTCGGGATAATGGATTTTACTTTTGGCGCCCAATTTTTTGTTTGATTTGTATGTTTGACAACAGAGTTATAAATTGAAGTTGCTTACTCGTTTTGATGTCTCATTCTTTTGATTTCATAAGATTTTTGCAGTCTGATTGTTTATGTCCTAAGTGTAGACCTTCAGGATAGTAGAAAGGGATATTTGCATATATTATATCAAGCTAATAGCCATCACTTCCAAATCAAATCCAGGTTTTGTGTATAATATTCCTTGATACATCGAGCTCTATCCATGCCTTACAACAATTATGTTTGGCTTTATTCTTTTCAGGTATCCAAACTTGAAAAGTCTTACCTAGTGATGATGCTGTTGTTATTATATTTTCATTGAACATATATTCTAGAAATTTTAGTAATGTGATCCAAGTAGAGTGATTAGAAATTCAATTCTTAGATTGAAATACGAGCTCCATCTCAGTAAACGTATTAAATGTTCATCAATAGTCTAGACACTCCTTTTCATAATTTACATAAATTTACTTGGAGATGAAATTCTAGCACAATATGTCTAATACCCCATAATGATATATTTACCTCCAACAAATTTTAATGAATCCAAAAACTTTTGAATTTATGCAAATTTGGTTTTCCTTTTGAGACCAACTAGTGTAGTTTTTGAGAAAACAATAGGCTTCTCCATATATTTAAGAGAAAACTTAAAAGCCATATTGTTAGCAAGTAAAACATACATAATCCCTCTTTAGAGCATAATCACAAAGATAATTCTAACATATTAGCAAGTTTAAAACATCATAGTTAACCTCCATGAAGCTGAAATAAAGAGCTGCCCTACACACTTTTTGGAAGTTGTCAGATTAACCTCTTATATTCATCTGGATCTTGATCAGACTACTAACTTTTCTTCAAGACCCCCATCTTATAGAAAGTCTTCCCTCATCTCCTAAAGTTTCTTCCACAAATGAAAAGAACTTTGAAACCATTCTGAAAAAAACAAAAGACATAAAAAACTCAAGTACATCAAGAATTGATCCAACCAAACCAATGATAGCTAATACTCATCTAACCAAAACTATTTAATATGTGGGATTTCAACAAGCTAAGACTAACACTTCTTAAAATATTTGGTTATTTATGAATAGTATTTACGCAATCCATCTTCTCCTAAACCATGAACAAATTCTTCATGTTAGTGTCAACCATTCAACTATGGATAAAGACTTCATAGTATCCATAATATATGAAAAAATGCTCTCGAGATCTTAGAACCTCTCTACGGGACAACATAAGAAATATGGCTGATTCTTCTAAAGAATGGATCTTAATAGATGATTTCAACTTAATCACTGAACCTTCTGAGAAGCTATCATGCTCTACCATATGCCTCAGTTGCATTGATGATTTCAAAAAAATTATTACTGGCTGCATTCTAATGGATGCTGGGTATATGGGATCAAAATCACATGGTCTAACTCCCATAAATGGAAGTATCTGAATATATTTCTATAAAAATATTCATTGTCAATCCACTTTACTAACACAACTATCATCCACATCGCTAGAAAAGGACTGGAACATTCACCCTTATGCATAAAATTATCAAACACTAAAGTCAAGTCTAGGCTTAAGTTTCAGAATGTGGGCATGATCATCTAGAATATAGCAGAAACTTAAGAGGCTAAAGGCTAATCTTAAACTATGGAACAAAGAAATATTAGGCAATATATTCAATTCAGTTGCTCAGTATGAAGAGAAGTAAAATTTCATAAATTCTACTATAGTGAATCACCTACTTAAAAGAATAAAATCAAACTTACTAAAGCTAATGCAACTATCTAAAATTGTTTGCTATAGACGAAAGTTATTGGGAACAAAGATACAACATAAAATAGATAAAGAATGGTGAATTAAATAATGTTATTTTTCACAACAATGTGAATAAGAAATGAACGAAAAATAGAATAAAAAAATCAAAGTCAACAACAATTGGATTCAAGACCCTTTATGATCTCAGAAATTCAGCAATAGACTACTTCAAATCCTTCATAACAGATAACTCTAGCTCTATTGAATTTACATTTATTAAATCTATTATTCTTAATCTGGTTTCTGTTGAAAATAACATAACGATTGGATCCTCATTCTGATCAACAGATCCTTAATGCTAGTAATGCATTAAATTCCACCAGCGTTGCTGATGTCGATGGATTCAATATCAAATTTTATCAGAAATGCTGGAATATAGTTATAATTGACTTATGCTCTGCTATACGAGCATTTTGTCAATAGAAATCAGGTTCTTAGTGGGGTACATGCTACTGTATCTGCATAATTCCTAAAAAGGATGAACCTAAAACTTGGAATGAATATAGACCTATAAGTTTGTGTAATGTATTCACCGGGATAATGTCCAGTATTATCAATGATGGAAACTTTGATCTTCTTCTTTAATTCAACTCTGTTGATCAGATGGGCTTTGTTAGGGGTATAAGTATTCAAAGGAACCTTCTCTTCATGAAAGAACTAGTTTTTAACTTAAAAAAATAGATGAAGAAATATTATTCTTAAACTGGACTTATCTTAAGCATTTGATAGAATTTCTATTATATTCATCAAGAAAATAACAATTGCCTTTAAATTTAATTGTAGGTTCACAAATCTAATAATGAAGTCAATCAACAATGTTTATTTTTTAGTCATAATCAATTGAGAAGCAAATGTTTATTTCAAATCAACTAATAGAACCAGACAAGGGGATTATCTCTCTCCTAGTTTGTTCATTTTGGCTCAAGAGTTTTTTATAAGAGGATAAAAACAACTATATTAAGATCACCATGACATGAGATACAAAACACCTAGTAACATCATTATACCATATTAATGATTTACTAATAGTTCAAAGTCTAGTGTTAACAAGCTATACAGGTTTCTTGTCAAGTACCATGACCAAACTAGTCAGTTGATCAGCAAGGAGAAATACTTCTTCATTATGTATACATCCTCTCCAATATCTAGATAAAATGATATAAAACACACTAATGGTTTCAACCAAGGAAGTTTTCAAACAAAATACCTAAGGGCTATAATCTCCAATAGGAGTATTGCAATACATTATGAACATTTAATTACTAAGCAGAGAAAGAAGCTACAAGATTGGGACCATATCTCATCATCCTTTGGTGGAAGACTAACATTCATCCAATCAGTCTTGATAGCCATCCCTAACTACCAGCCACAACACTCTTTAATCCTTAGCTCCATCATTAAAAGAATTGAAGCAATCTACAACGGATACCTTTAGGGCACAACTGAAAACCATTGAGCCATTTCATTGGCTAGTTGGAGCAAGATATGCCATCCTTACAAAGAATTAGGACTAACTTTTAGAAAATTTGAATATATACAACTTATTATTCTTGCAAACTATGGCTGAAATTTAGAGAAAACAAGGGTCTATGTTAAAATTTTATGCATAACATATAATTCTATATTTCTCATCCTCTACAAGTCAATCTAATTAACAGTAGATCTCAAACTTGGAAAAGACTACTTGATCATAGAAATATTGCAAAGGGTTTTATCTACTGGTCAATTGGGCAAGTGAAATGTGAATTTTGGCTAGACCAGTTGTGCAACAACAAATCTCTAATTAATCTAACTGGTGAACTGGATACTACCCCGTATCATCAAGTTAGAGATAACAACGTCTGGAGTGACAATGGTTTGGACATTAATAGGCTTCAAACCTCTGGCATCCAATTGGACGTCAATAGGATTACAATTTTTTTAGTTAAATCATCAATTGAAGCTAAAATTAAGTTGATTGCTAATAACTATGGAGATTTTTATTTTAAGGACACTTGAAATGAGATAAAAAATAAACAAACAATGATACTAGCAAGAACCTGGAACAAATGTCATCCCGAATAAGTTCTCCTTCTTCTTATGTATACTCTTACATAATTGAGTATTAGTAGATATCATCCTCAAAGAAAATAAAATAGCCCTAAAATCTTAGTGTCAGCACTTTGACAATATTGAGTCCGTACTGGTGAGGTTTATTTTTGGTTGAGGGTAATTTTGTTTGGAGTTTTGTGGTGTTTTAAAGGTATTTAATGTTTGGATAGATTGTAGTGAGAGATTTGAGCTGTCTGGTTGTATTTAATTCTCCTTACCCCCATTAAATTAAAGTGGTTGGGTATTTATACCCTTAATTGTGGGCCATATGGGCTTTCGGGTTAACTTATGGATTCGGGTCGAGTTCAAAGACCCATTAGTTTTAAGCAGGTAGGCAATTAGCTCAGTCATGAAGTGATTAAGTTTTTACTACATTAGTTCAGTTTGGATGGTTCAGTGGGTGGATGCTGTCTGAATTACCCTATCCGGTTCTCATAAAGAATGGTGATAAAATCCGGACTCATCACGTACAACACACATTTGTATCATGCAATTCTTTGTCGATAGCCTGACAATACTTCAACAACATGTTCATAATTCATTTATGCAGCTATATGACTATGTCTCATATTGTTACACTTTGGTACTAGACTACTCATAGTACCATACACATCAGATCCATTGTTCCAGCCATCATTTGCTGAATCTATGACATCAAAAAAATAACAAAATACAAACACCAAAAGACCTCTGCTAGTGCTATAATCTCTCATCTCAAGAGTACTATCCTAAAGTTGGACATGGCTAATCTCTTATAACAGAACTTCTGGGCTAATCATTCAAACCTGGCTTATGAATTTGGGTGCTTCAATAATCTAAAACATCCGACTTTATGCAATCCATTGGTCTCCTCCTACTGCTCTAAGTCTTAAGTTAAATACTGATGCCTCTTGTTCGCATTCAGTGGAAGCCACTGCAAGTGCCATCATTATAGACTCCAATGGTAATATCGAAACACCTATTGGCAGAATATATGGCAAACAAATTATGAATCCAAAGGTAATATCAAAGTACATATTGATAGAATATATGACAAACAAAGCCCCTGATAGCTGAGACTCGTGCTCTCCTCAATGGTTTTATTCTATCCAACAAACTAAAAATCCCAAAACTAGAAATTGAGATTGATTTTAAACTCTTATTAACTATGATTATTTCTAACAAAGCACCATGATTTTTAATTCATATCCTTATTTTATGTATTAAGAAATAAAATCCTATTTTATTTTACGGAATTTTAACAACAATAAAAATAATTAAAAATAGTTAACAACAGTTTGATACACATGCACATAAATGTTTTGTGCGATGATGAAAATTGAATTCATAAAGTGATTTTTCGAGTTTGAATAATGTAAAATTTAAAATAAAATGTGAATTTTCTTTTAATTTATAAGATTAACTTACCATAGATGTATAAAAATTTCAACAATATATATTGGAAAAAATATGATTATATGAATCATTTTATGTACGTATCTATCTTTTTTAATTTTTTTTTAATTTTAAAATGTGTATCTTTTAAATTGTAATAATATTTTTTTGAAAAATTCATAGGTTTTATTTTTCTAAGTCAAACAAAACTAGATAATAATTTTTTTTTTACAAATTGAGTTAACTCTTGTCTCACATTTAATTTTTCTTTCTTGTCTCGCATCTATCCTCTAAACCGTACATTTTACATTTCCCACGTAACCATCGTCTCTTGTCCAACAACTTCTTTTTTGTTTGCGCTTCTGGTCTCTTATCTTTGCGCGTCTCGTATCATGTTTATGTGTCTTTTCTGCCACAATTTTCGTATCTCGTCTCCGCATTTCACATACTACGACTTTTATCCCTTATCCAGCACCTATCGTTCTCATATATCTACATTACTTGTCTTTGTTTCTTTCGTATTTGTGTATCTCATCCCGCAACTCTCGTCTCTCATCCTGCAACTCCCGTTTCTCTCGGCGTCTCTCGGCCCACCACTGACGTTTTTCGTCTTGACGTCTCTCATCTCTACGCCTCTTGTTTTTTTAAGAAAAAATCATTCATATATCTAGTTTTGTTTGTCTTTAAAAAAAATGAACCTAATGCTAGTTTCAGATTTTTCCAAATTACGGTGTAAAAAATACAAATTTATAAATATTAAAATTACATAAAACAATAAATACGATTTTGTATAAAGTAGTGGTTAGGATATTATAAAATATGATTATATATTAAATAATAGATAGGAAAAATAAAAAAGTGCTTTTCCAATATATGATACTAAAAATGATAAATTGGACGATTATTTTGATTTTAAATAATTATTAATACTTTATTTTTATTAAAAATTAATTTATATAATTTTTTGTTGTATTTATTTTATATTATATTTCTTTTAAAATTTAATGAAAATTTTATTAAGCTTCTGAATGATAAAGAATATGTTTAGGCCCAATCCAAATATAGGGAAGCATTAGAGAACTTCAGCTGAAAACTTTTGGGCGCAATATCAAAAATGTTAATACTATATAATAAAAGTTATCTATTGATTAAAATAGATTAACAGTTTATTAAAATATATACACAAATTGCATCCAAGATTGAATTATATATTTATCCCGAAATGAAGTAATAAACTTTTTTTTATTGTTATATTTAGTAATTTAACAAATAAATGCATCAAATACATTTGTATTTTCGGAATAATGGTTGATAGATAAATAGCTAAGTAAAATTTTAGTAGTTAAAATATAAGATAATTAAACAAATAAAAAGAAATGGAATATCAAAGACAGTAATAGTGAACCAGAATTGGTATGGAAATATCTAATAAAGAGTAAATAGTGAACCATAATTGTTATAATTATCATTAAGAGTAAGGTAAAAATATAGTAGTTTTGCTTCTATACTTCAAAAGTTAAGTTGAACTTTCTTACTCGAGTTTGTGAACCATTAATAGTGAACCAGAATTAGTATTGAATAATTTTAATATAAAGTACAAAGCTCAAGTATATTATAAGAGAAAATGTTTCGAAATTTGAAGTCTCTACTGATTTTCCCTACATTATAGGAATTTTATACAAAAGTTGATCCACAATAGGAGCCCTGAGTTGATCATCAATGGATCCAATATGATTTGCATCCTGTATAGAGACAGTATTATGCTGCAGAACAGAAATATAAAATGACTTTTACAACAAAATATGAGAGATCATACCATTGACATTGCATTCATTATATGATCCATTGTTTCAATATTAGGCTCAACATAGTCAGGCTTCAAGGTCGAGCCCTGTGCAGCCCCATTGTCTCCCCCACCTTGAAAAGCACTATTAAATTGTTGGTCCTGTATGAGGAAGGTTTGTTGCTGCTGGTTGAATGAGGACTGCGGGTGGAGTTGATCCAATAACGGCCACTGCTCTACTAATTTACCTTTGCTACTAATCTGAGAGTTGGCCTGCATCATGGTGTTCATATAGTAATTGGCAGGCTCTTGGTCTTGACCGTAATATTGGATCTGATCCTGCTCTCTTTCTCCATAAACTCCTGTCTCCAAAGGATTTGATTCCATTGGTGGATGAGACAGAAAAGAGTCACCTCCGAACTCAGAACCAACTAGAGAAGTTTGACCTGCTAATTGAGGAACAGGTTGCAAAGACTGACCACCCAACAGTGGCCTAACGAGATTTTCTTGGCTCAAGTCTCTCAGGGCCGGTGTTTCGTTTTGAAACTTATAGAGATTATTAAAACAGTTGTTAAACTGGGTTTGGGTTTGTGGTTTCCTCTCGCCTCTTACGAAACAACCGATATTTCTGTAGCACGCAATATGTAAAAAAGTGTAAGTGTCCACATCAGATGTTGGGCCTGGTGCACTAATTTTTTGCCTACAAATTATTGCTATACCTGCAAATGGCTGGCAATGTTTTCCCTCGATAATCCTTCAACCTTCATCAGCTCAAGGATTTGTTTTGGGAATGCTTCTGAAATAGGGAAACACAGAAGAAGCAAAATGAAGAATAGCGATATAATAGGTAGAAGCTAACAGGAAACATAGTAAAGAACACTCACTGTCCCCTAATTCCTCCAGAGCTTCAAGAAACTTTTTGTGAAGATCAAGAGTCCAAACAATTCGAGGCTTTTTGGGATTCCTTCTACCCTCGTTTTCAATATCACCTACCTCCTCCTCGTCATCATCCGCACTGTCCTTTTCCTTTCTAAACCGTTTTGCTGTTTTCTTCACCTCCTGCTCTACTAAGGCTGCCCCTTGTCCATCACTAGAATTGTTTTCCGCATTTGAGTTGTTTCTTAATCTCCGGTAAACATGCTGCCATATGGTTTCAATTCGTCTATTCGGACAGGTTTGAGTAAATAAGCGACAGCGCCTTGTTCAATCCCCTCCATTACCAGCTTCTGCTCACTATCAGCGGACATCACTGGATTGGGCCGAAAATAAGACAGATAAAATTAATATATCGTCACGCGTAATCCGTCTACGGGTCCAAAAAAAGATATTACACTTACTGATTAAGGGTATATCTGTCTCTCGGGACACAAGTTCAAGAAGTTTATGTCCCTCTTGTCGTCCCACTTTAACATCAGTGATAACAATATCAAAAGGCTTCTTCTCCTCCGTCAACCTTTTAAGTGCATATTCCGGCAAATTTGTAGCGGTAACTGCATAACCATCAAAATATAATCTTATCAACCACAAAAATTATTTATGAGCTTCATGAACCCAACCCATAATCTTAATCAAGAAACTAACCTTCATACTGGCATTGTTTCAGCATAGCCTCAACAGCCTTCAGGCAAGTTAAATCATCATCCACCGCAAGTACACGGAGGCCTACCGGAAATCCTTCTGGTAGAAAACATTGCTTACAAGAAGGAGAATTCATCTTTCGAATAAAACAGATTAGATTTTTCCTTTTTTTATTAATACAAACCCCAGTACCCAACAAAATAACTTAACTTAAATTTCTTTTCGTAAGAGCACACTACTTAGATTCTATAACTATAGAGAGGATGATTTCATATTGGGTTTTGTTGGTAATGACTCGCTTCGCTTTATATGATGAGACAAATCCCTGTTTCTACTCTGTCTTATTATATAATTAATGTTTTGAGTCATTCTGATAAATACTAAATTTCATACAAATAAACTTTATTATTCCTAATAATTATTAGGAAATTTACGTTTATCTCAGTATCCACTATACTAATTTCTTTTTATTGATTAATAAATTTGGAAAATCCAGAAAGAGAAACTACATAGGTTCTTATAATTTTGGAAACTTATGTAGAAACGTATAATAATTGCCATTTATAATATATTCTAACATACTGTCATTGCATTCTATTCTTTTAAGTAAATAATTAATTTTTAAAACATATTGTCATTGTATTCTTTTTAAGTAAATAATTAAATTTTAAAACAAATTGCCCTTACATTTTTCTTATTTCGATTTATAAATTAAACTAAAACTTGCCATAACAACGAGAGTAACGTTTCTATATCAAAGCGATTTTAGGGATTTTAATTTGATGTCTATAGACACAGCTTTACATACTAAATTTTAAATTTTTAATACGATAAATACTAATATTGTAATAGTTATTGAAATTTTTTCTCCATCAGCACCAACTTTTTTTTATTACATTACACCTTAATATTGATTTTTTAAATCTCATTAATAAAAAAAAAAACATTTGGTGCATTTTTTTAAACTTAATTTTTATTGGATAACATAAAAAACTTAGAAATTCGAATTACATATTTTATCAATTTTTGAATATACAAATAATCTTTCAACATTTTTTTTACCGAGTAATCTATCCTAGAATTGATTAAACTTAAATATCTTAATGTCTGATTCAATTTGATTATTCGAAACACCGAAGGATAACATTGGTAGGAATTATTATTTTTATTTTTATTTTTATATGAATAACAAAATAATCTAAACAACTAAATATAATTATTTTATAAAAAATAAATCAAATGTTATAATCGTTATTACTAAATACAACACATGTTGTATAGATGTAACATTGAACGATTTTTGAGGTGTCAGTTTAAATTTTCATTCTCGTTATAATGTTATAACTAAATATAACTCTTCTATTAGATCCAATGGTCTCAAGGTATCTCTACGAGAAAAACAAATTGCCATTATATTTTTCTTATTCCGATTTATAAATTAAACTAAAACTTACGATTTTGATCAATGGCAATAACAATGAGAGTAACGTTTCTATCTCAAAGCGATTTTAGCGATTTTAATAGTCTGTCGGCCAACCACTCCAAACCTCCATAGGCGTCTTTAGATTCATATATGTTGATGAAAATATGTTCCTCAAGTATGTTGTAGTACTAACAGATTCTCCCTATGAAATTTTAGTTAATCAAGCTCCCAACAACATACACCTCAAATGACATGCACCATATCCTTAATGACATTCACTATACATTCTAGAATAATCATTAATTATTCTAAGAAATTATGAATTCACTTCATAAGTGGAAACTGACGTTGGCCCCTAAAGGTCCGAATGAACATACTAAAATGGCCTTCCAAACTTGTGCGCTCCTACCCAAACTTCACTTCATGTTTTTTTCCAGTGTGTAGTACCGTAAAACTCTAGTTTTCTCAAATTTCCTTTT
Source organism: Limnanthes douglasii subsp. nivea (assembly GCA_036936605.1). Taxonomy (NCBI): domain Eukaryota; kingdom Viridiplantae; phylum Streptophyta; class Magnoliopsida; order Brassicales; family Limnanthaceae; genus Limnanthes; species Limnanthes douglasii. The sequence continues at coordinate 57,865 of JAUPFV010000109.1, forward strand.
CCAAGAAAACCTTGTTTAACTAATTCAACTAAACTTCTTTCACTAATATAATCCAACCTCAAAGGCCATAGTTCAGTTATGTCTTCACTTTTTACACTAGTTACTAATGTATTAGAAATAACACTAGAACCTAATAAAATACATAAATTATTTATTATAGATCTTTTTGCTATTACTAATTAATAATTAGAAATTCTCATTACTCCACTTTCAGACCTAGTGCAATATCCAAGATCTTCAAACATGATAATGGAAATTAATTCTCTTTTAAGTTCGGGAATAAACTTCACAGCATTAAAAAAAATCACCATCATCAAATATTTTGAGTATGATAGAACCCATACCTTAAACTCTACATGCCTTATTATTACCAAAATATACACCCCACATTCTATTAATTATAAGGTCTTAAAGTATCCCGTTTTTTTTTACAGATGTAATATGAGTATCCTGAGTCCACGACCCAACTTTTCTCAGGTTTCCAACTTTCCGTTGTTAGTGCTCCTGCACTCTCATAACCTTTATCTTCACTAACAAAAATCTAATCACACGAACAACCACTGCCTCCTCTCTCATGTCACTCATTGAAATGACCGGGGCTATGATAATAATAATAACATTTCAATTTTGACATGTTACCCCCAATATTTGACTTATACTTGGACTTGTGTCTTTTTGCTTTTCATCTCTATTTGTTCTCGGTTCTTCCCCTTGATACATTATAAACTTCTTCACCATCATTCACAAACTTTAAAATTTTAAATTTTCTCAATTCATTAGTTCTCAAAACCGATTCGACTTCATCCAAGGTGATGATGCCTTCTTTTCCATCAAGCACGGTATCTTTGAAATTTTAATATGACCGAAATAAAGCATACTATAGGTGTATGGCTTTGTCCTCATCTTGTAATTTCATAATAATGTTTACCAAATCATCGATAATATTGTTAAACACTATTAAAAGCTGCATTATTAAGTTGTTCTTCACCATACTGTAATAATAGAGTTATTTCAGACACTACCTCTGTGCTAATGAATTGATCATATACATTAAGTCAAATTTAGACCACACAGACACAACAAATGTGCTTATAGCTACTTCTCTCAATACCTTGTACCCGAGAAAAAATATAATAACATTGATTGCCTTATACTTCATCTTGATTTTCTCTGCGTTGAAAGATACGATCCAATATGTGTTTCTCCCTTTATTGCCTCAACATATTTCTGTTGGATTAGAATTGCCTTCATCTTTACCTTGCACAACCAGAAGCCGTTACTCATAGTGAAATTCTCAATATCCCACTTTGAACCCATTGTGTTTAATTTTATTTATCTTTTTCCTCACGATGGGCACTAACTGTTTAGAGATTCAGTTAACTCACACCAATACCTTAATGTATGAAGCAAAATCAAAAGAGGTAGCCAAGAATAATATTATACAAAATTAATAATAGAGAAAATCTGGGCACAAAAAACTTGTGAGTTTTTGCAAAATCATATTGTAATTTGATGTGGAGTTCATTGCATATTAATGAATGATAATAAACCTCATTTCTATATTGATATGGTTATATATATATATATATATATATATATATTTATAAAAAATATAAAGTTATATAAAATTTATCTACCCTGAATTATTTGTAGGCCAATGCTTAAGTAAAGTACTAACAAAACAGTATTAAAATAAATATGAGTCTGTCAAAGGAAAGTGGTCCTATTATTTACAAGATGCTTGGTGAGAATACAGAACGAACCTAAAAGAGACTGCTAATGAGACTTTATTCACATTAGTTTATGGTATGGTGGTTGTTGTTCAAGCATAAATTACGATTGCAAGACATATAGTTCAATTTTATTCTTCAAAACGAATATCGGGGAAATAAACTTGCAATTGATTGATAGAAGAGCGTTAAATTCAAGAACAAGTAGGAGCAGAGCACTAACATGGGTTAATGAAATGTAGATTTGATTCAAAATTGAAGCCGAGAAGTTTCAAAGAAGGTAATTTAGTCTTAAGGAGAGTCTTTCATGGATCAAAAGATAAAAAAAACTGGTAAACTATCTCTAATTGAGATGATCATTTAAGATACTATATAAATGAAACCATGGTGCATATGGATTGAGTGATATTGATAGAAACGTATTGAGACATCATTGTAATATTTCTCATCTGAAATTGTTTGAAACTCCATTTTAATCAGACCGATCTACTATTTTTTGCACTTGGTGGTACATAGGTTTTTTAGGAGATACCCAATTAGCCATCATTAATTTAAAGATTTTTTCCATTTATATAATATAACAAAAATGAATATAAGCCAAACCGATGATATTTAGATCAGGAGTCCATGCAAGATGTCGTAAACACCGAAATATATGTTAAGTAAGTGAACATGATCATAAGCTAATTCAAAGATATTTTCATATGAAAAGAGGATTAAAATATGGCCATAAAAGTTGGTTAACAAAACTCAATTAAAGTTGAATAAATTTAAATATTATAGTATGTCATAAATCACAACGATGAATGATAAAGAATGCGTTACCAATAAGTTAATAATATGTGATATTTTATACATATTGTTTTTTAAAATACGGTATTTTATGAATATTGTTTGTAAACAAAATAAAATAATAGTGAAATAACATAATTGAGCATTTAATATTAAAGTAAAACTTCTTATATGAGAATTATTTTTTATTTCAAGTAAATTATCATAAGTTCAATTATGACAAGTTAAATATGTTTACGAGGCAAAAGATAATAATTTGAAGCTAATAAAGAAAGTATGTAGGTTGAAAACGTTATAAGAATAAATATTATATATTGAATAAAGTGCAAATAAAAGCGATAACTTATCTACCTTAAGTTGGATTTTATATATCCCTATTTATGGTCTTAGATCCAGGTTTTACACTTCATCCTCATCCAGGTCGCGTCAAAAGTAACATCCCTTCTTTTTATAACCTTTGACCTTTAGGATAACCATTAAAAACACACTTTAAAATTATAGGATCAAGCTTGACTTGCTTAATATGGGCAAAATCTAAAGCTCCAAACACTTTGAAGTTGGAATAGGCTGTCGGCCAACCACTCCAAACCTCCATAGGCGTATTTAGATTCATATATGTTGATGCAAATATGTTAATCAAGTATGTTGTAGTACTAACAGATTCCCTCTTAGAAATTCTAATTATAATTTTAATCTGATGTATATTGACACAACTTTACATACTAAAATTTTAATACGATAAATACTAATATTGTATTACACCTTTTTTTATTGCATTACACCTTTTCAATATTGAGTTTTTAAATCTCATTAATAAAAAATAATATTTGGTGCGTTTATTAAACTTAATTTTTATTGGATAACATAAAAATATTTTATTGGATAACATAAACTTAGAAATTCTAATTACATATTTTATTAATTTTTGAAAATAAAAATAATCTTTCAACATTTTTTTACCGAGTAATCTATCCTAGAATTGAATAAACTTAAATATCTTAATGTGTGATTCAATTTGATTATTTGAAATACCGAAGAATAATATTGATATTCCTAATACGAGTAAAATTATTAATTTTATTTTTATTTTTATTTTTATATGAATAGCAAAATAATCTAAAGAACTGAAAATAATTATTTTATAAAAAATAAATCAAATGTTATAATCGTTATTACTAAATAAAACACATGTTGTATAGATGTAACATTGAACGATTTTTGAGTGTGAGTTTAAATTTTCATTCTAGCTATAATGTTATAACTAAATATAACTCTTCTATTAGATTCAATGGTCTCAAGGTAGCCCTACGAGAAGAAGTAAGGAGAGTTAAGAAAAAATAGACAAAGTATAGGTTTGCACCTCTTGAGCCGCTTTTAAAGTATTACAAATAAGGTGAGCATAACCATATCTATTAGGCGGAGTAATAACTCTTCTCTCCATATCGTGCTAGTTGGTAGCCCAAAGCAGTTATTGTTTGGCTTCCACTTTCTTCAGGTTCTTGAGTCTCATCCTCTTCTCCCTTCTTATCAGTTAAAGACTCCACCTTAAGTTGGATTTTCTCTATCCCTTTTTATGGTCTTAGATTTAGGTTTTACACTTCATCCTCATCCGGGTCGCATCAAAAGTAACATCCCTGCTTATTATAACCTTTGATCTTGCAAATTTCATATTCCACAGCTTATAACCCTTCACACCTTTAGGATAACCATTAAAAACACACTTTACAATTATAGGATCAAGCTTGTCTTGCTTAATATGGGCAAAATCTAAAGCTCCAAACACTTTCAAGTTGGAATAGTCTGTCGGCCAGCCACTCCAAACTTCCATAGGCGTCTTTAGATTCATATATGTTGATGAAAATATGTTCATCAAGTAAGTTGTAGTACTAACAGATCCCCCCTATAAAATTTTAGTTAATCCAGCTCCCAACAACATACACCTCATCCATTCCAACAAAATCATATTCATTCTTTCTGCAAGATCATTCCAATGCGGTCTCTATGCAACCATTATATACCTCTCTATACCTTTGTTCTTAGAAAACTCATTAAAATTCAATAAATAACTTCACGCCTTTGTGAGTTCTCAAAATTTTCAACCTCAAATGCCATGCACCATACCCTTAATGACATTCACTATACATTCTAGAATAATCATTAATTATTCTAAGAAAATATGAATTCACGTCATAAGTGGAAACAGATGTTGACCCCTAAAGGTCCGAATGAACATACTAAAATGGCCTTCCAGACTTGTGCACTCCTAACCAAACTTCACTTCATGTTTTTTTTCCAGAGAGCAGTTACCGTAAACCTCTAGTTTTCTCAAATTTCCTTTTCCAAGAAAATCTTGTTTAACTAATTCAACTAAACTTCTTTCACTAATATGATCCAACCTCAAATGCCATAGTTTAGTTATGTCTTCAGTTTTTACACTAGTTACTAATTTATTATAGATCTTTTTGCTATTACTAATTAATAATAAGAAATTCTCATTACTCTACTTTCAGACCTAGTGCAATATCCAAGATCATCAAACATGCTAATAGAAATTAAGTTTCTTTTATGTTCAGGAATAAACCTCACATCATTAAAAAAAATCATCATCATTAAATATTTTGAGTATGATAGAACCCATACCTTAAACACTACATGCCTTATTATTACCAAAATATACACTCCACATTCTATTAATTACAAGGTCTCAAAGTATCCCGTTTCTTTGACAGATGTAATATAAGCATCTGAGTCCACGACCCAACTTTTCCCAGGTTTCCAACTTTCCATTGTTAGTGCTCCTGCACTCTCATAAGCTTTATCTTCACTAACAGAAATCTAAGCAGACGAACAACCACTACCTCCTCTCTCATGTTACTCCTTGAAATGACCGGGGTTGTGATAATAATAATAACATTTCAATTTTGACATGTTACCCCCAATATTTGACTTATACTTGGACTTGTGTCCTTTTGCTTTTCCTCTTGATTTGTACTCGGTTGTTCCCCTTGATACATTAAAACCTTCTTCACCATCATTCACATACTTTAAATTTTTAAATTTTATCAATTCATTAGTTCTCAAAACCGATTGGACTTCGTCCAAGGTGATGATGCATTCTTTTCCATCAAGCACGGTATCTTTGAAATTCTAATATGACCGAAAGAAAGCATATTGTAGGTGTATGGCTTTGTCTTCATCTTGTAATTTCATAATAAGTTTTACCAAATCATCGATAATATTGTTAAACACTATTAAAAGGTGCATTATTAAGTTGTTCTCCGCCATACTGTAATAATACAGTTATTTCAGACACTACCTCTGTGCTAAACCGATGATATTTAGATCAGGAGTCCATGCAAGATGTCGTAAACACCGAAATATATGTTAAGTAAGTGAACATGATCATAAGCTAATTCAAAGATACTTTCATATGAAAAGAGGATGAAAATATTGCCATAAAAGTTGGTTAACAAAACTTAATTAAAGTTGAATAAATTTTAATATTATTGTATGTCATAAATCACAATGATGAGTGATAAAGAATGCGTTACCAATAAGTTAATAATATTTGATATTTTATAAATATTGTTTTGTAAAATGCGGTATTCTATGAATATTGTTTGTAAAAAAATAAAATAATAGTGAAATAACATAACTGAGTAGTTAATATTAAAGTAAAACTTCTTATATGAGAATTATTTTTTATATCAAGTAAATTATCATAAGTTCAATTATGACAAGTTAAATATGTTTACGAGGTAGAATATAATAATTTGAAGCGAATAAAGAAAGGATGTAGGTTGAAAACGTTATAAGAATCAATATGATATATTGAATAAAGTGCAAATAAAAGCGATAACGTATCAAGTGGATGCTGTCTGATAAAAACAAAAGATACATAAAATAAAGATCACATATGACTAAAAAAGATAGTTTGTGAAAAAGTTATGAATAGTTAATTTGATGACGACAAAGATACTAGAGAAAGAACTGATGGATTTAAAATTAAAGAAATAAGAAAAACAATAGATAAAAATCTTACCCTAGGTTAGAAGGAATAATAGAGACTAAGAGAATAATCTCAAAATTGAATTAAACCAAGTGTCTAAAAGTAGGGTTTAAGAGAATTTTTATGGAAGTGTTCAAAATTTTGCACAAATATTACAGTCTGTTCTCTGCGTAATATAAATAAAGAAAATCCAATTTCAAAGAGGTTGGAGTTGTCCAAGTATTTTAAATAAATCCAACAAAAATATAAAAATACTAAAAAACACGAAAACAACTAAAAGAGGTCATAAACGATGGAAATATGGGCATGAATTTGTTGGGCTTGTCAACGTGCTCGATTTTAGTAGTCGTAGCATCTAATTTTGTTAACTGAGCCCCGAATAAGTCTCATTTCTGTTTGTGCAAAAGGGCCATATAGCCGTGGGCTTGTGCAACTACATCATCATCTTCTTATTGGGAACACTTTGCCCAAAAATTCTTAGATTCATCATTATCGGTCGTGGTAGTAAACGCCACCAAGTACTTTATGTTGAAGATGCCATGTGTTTTTATGTGGCTGACAAAACCTATCAACAACCATAAAAACAGAGTCGTTACCTTGCTACTTTTTTAGCCATCTAGAGACGAAATACATGTTCACGCTTCGCCACGGTCCCTTCGGTATAGGATGTGGTAAGTATAGACCAACGTTGGTGGTCATTCTCTTTGCCAACCCGACATCCATCCACAAAAGGATAACATTCCTCCTTAAATGCGGCGAAACAAATTGGTGGATATATAATGGAGGGTTTGATCTTGACCACCACGCCCCTCGTTGTGTCTTTTTTGTATAATCAGTAGTCTCAAACTGCCCTCATAAATACAGAATAAGTTACCTTTAGAAAGATAGTTGTTGCTCACTGTAAAATATTTTCTCAAACATGCCTCAATTTCGTCTAGAATATGACCAAAATATGTATCAGTAGCCAGAAGATCTTCCATCATCTGAAACCCCACAACCTCTCCTTCCATGTGAATCATCATACTTCGTCTGCTCAATGTATCAGCCACGTAGTTAACTGCCCCCTGAAGTGTGCTTGATAAATAGGATAAATTGTTGTAGGCATTTTATTAACTCTGTGTATTGTTGAAGGCGTCACAATCGGTGTACATTACAAGTCGTCATAGGCCAAATAAGAACTTCAGTGCTTCAGGGCCCACATCACTGCTTAAAACTATTTTTCATAAGTGGTGTAGTTGGTTTGACCCCACTTAACTTGTCATTAAAGTAGGCGACTAGTCATCCATTTTGGCTGAGGACAACTCCAATACCCAATCAAGATGCATCACAATGTAATTTCAACCTTCTAGAAAAATCAAGTGTAATCAGAATAAGTGTAGTGGCAGTCTTACCTTAATCTCTCCAAACGCAGTAGTTACTATATGGGTTCAATAATATGTTTTCCCCTTCATACAATATGTAATAGGAGCCATGATAGTACTAAAGCTATATATGAACCTCTTGTAGAATAAAATCAGCCTATTATTTAAACAGACTTTGGTGATCGAGGTAGGTATAGGCCAATCACGTACTGCTAATACTTCTCCATAATGTTATAGATCAAAACATCTTCAAAATAAATAATTAATAACTTTCCATTGAAGGGACGAAATACCTGATTCAGTAACCTTATAGATGTTCTAGGAGCATTGAAAAGACTGAATGGTATGAGCATACAGTCAAACAGGCCTTCTCGGGTCTTAAAGTTTATCTAACACTCATCTCTCATTCAAATGCAGATCTGGTGATACCCGCTCTTCAAATCCAGTTTGTAAACACTGTAGCACCACTCGACTAATCTAATAAGTCATCAAGTATGAGAATAAGAAACCAATTCTTGACAGTGATCTTGTTGATAGCCCGGAAATCCATACACATCCTCATTGAACTACATTTCTTTGGTGTTAATAGTGCTGGAAACACGTAAGGCTAAGGCTCTCACAGATGTGGTCTTTAGTCAATAGTTCTTCGACCTGTCCCCGAAGCTCATCATGCTACTTCAGACTCATCTAGTCGTAAGGTCTATTTGGAAGACTATTACCCAACACTAGGTCAATCTCGTGTTGGATGTCTCACAATAGAAGAAGAGATATAACCAAATTATCGGGAAACACAACAGAAAACTCCACTTACAGCAGGCGAACTCGTGCAGGTATCTAAGCAAACGGATCATCATTACATTTTTTTACCATCAATAGATTCTCTTATCACTAGCATGCTCTAAAAATACTTAAAGACCTAGAAAGTTCATACATGAATCATGTAATACAACAAGTACAGGTTTTGGGGATACCTCATTAGATGGTGCCAACGTGATTTTAGTGTCATTCCATATGAAACTATAACGGTTCTTCCTAGCATCATACATGCAACTTCTATAAAAATTTTTATGGTTATCCTAACAGTACGTGACAAGCATCCATAGAAATAACAGCACACCATTCCTTATCCTTATAATTACGGACATAAAAGACATTAGACATCTCTTTAAAATCCTTACCTTTACTACCTTTCTTCAACCAGACTAGTTTGTAGGGGCTGCAGTGATTTTTTGTCTTCAAGACTAACACATGCACAACTTCCTCGGAAATCACATTTTCGTAACTCCCTGAATCGATTACAAATTTACATACCTTTCATTCGATAGTACAAGTTGTTAAGGGAATAACAAAGATGAATGTCAGATAATTACTTTTATTAGTCAAAGAAGATTTAGGTTGCATTCTACAGCCCGTTATTTATACTTCATATTGTAGTTCTTTTCCATTAGCCCACTACTCTCGTCAACTACTTACACGTCCTTACTATATTTACATTGTGGAAGCTGACTTTAAGGGAAATGTGCAAATAGTTTGACTGATTCTTATATCGTGCCTTTAAACCATTATCTGACTGAAAGGTTAAGCGTTGCGCCTACTTCTTTTCAACTTTACAATCAGCCCAGTCTTCTTCTCTGATCTGATTGGTCGTATTTATCTATTCTCTTCGTGTGGTATTTAACCACTTATCACAAGTCGACTGGAAAATGTTGTTCTGCAGTCAATCATCACTATCATTGATCACCATAGGTGCGAAACAAACACGTCTGAGAACCAACGAAAACCCAATATCCCTTTCATATACCTCTTCCGACTGAACCTCATCAATAACATTCTCCGCTTCCTCATCAAACTGTGGCTCACCCTGAAAATCAGTAGATTTGTGAACAAGCCCCTCAACTAGGGACATGTGAGTAAGTACATGGATGAATATGGGCTGCATTTGGTAGTGCTAGGTGGGACTTGGAATCGTCCTTTTGGAAAACACCATCAGTGTTGTCTTGGTAATATATCCTCCATATGGCTTTCTCGAAAGGGCTTTCTCTAGATGCGGGGCATGCTAATGTGCTTCAGATACATTGACAGGGTCAAAGATGTTCAAATGGTCATGAAAGTGTTTCCTCATCCCACCTATGTAGTGAGATACTAATTGATTAGTTGTATTAGCAATATCCACATGGCTTTGCAACTAGAAAAAATCATTAATGCATTCATCAACAATTTTTTACTATTATAATTGCATAAATGTAGGGCAAAAACCCACATGTTGGGATATTATAATTGCATAAATTTAGGTCAAAACACAGCCTTCAAGTGTCTGACTAACTTAACCACTGTAGTTATTTTCGGCTTATATTGCCTCGACTTGGTTTTCTTTAGCTACTGCCACCAAGATCCAGTTCGACTTCAGAATTTGGTAGCGACCAATTGTATTCCTTTTACATTTGGAATTTCTTTGAAATCAATGAATTCTTCGAGTGAAGTGATCCAATCTAGAAATTCCTCTGGTTCGAGACCCTCATGGAACTCCGGGATCACAAGTCTGAATCATGACTTTCATGGGTTGTTTAGGTTGTGATCAAGTTCTTTTTAAGTTCTTTTTATGTTCACTATACCTTTATTTGATTGAACAAAAATATTGAGTAAAAACAATTGGTAAGATAGTTTGTTGGTGAAGGCGCTCGACATCAAATGTGAACATATTTTTGTCAACCAATATAACAGAATATAATATTTTTGAAGATAAATATATTAAATTATGGTAGCAACATAATATAAAATCTAAAAGTATAAGTAAAAATATACTGATAGCTAAATGGTGATCTCGGTTTGCCTCTTCAAGATTTCAACAATCGTTTGAGGGAGGTAATATGACCTATTTGGACAAAACAATAAGTGTAAACCGAGTAAAAAATTTGACTCTGAAGAAGTCGATGACCCAACAAACTCGCTGGTGGAATGATATTTTTTAAAATGTTAGATTTTCGCTGTAACTTTGTTTTATTTGCCATTTTGATAATCGTTTATTTTTCGTCTGGATAATCCAACTTTGATTTTGAAAGATAAAAATAGTAGTATTACCGATGAGAACAATAATATAAGAATGTTTATTTGGACTTTTAGCTGTCGGAATAAACTTTTTCCTTTTTGAAACTATTTATTTGATTTTTTTGGGCGAACTTCATTTTATTTGAAACTTTTTCCTTTTTTTGGGATAAACTTTTCCTTTTTGAACTTATCAGATAATTTATTTTTAATAGGAACACATATGTCAAGGATATATACATCACCAATGTCTATGTGTTTGAGCAGTAGATTTTTCATATCTTCTGTGGTAGTAGTAATGTGTGTCTTAGCCATAATAGCGGTCTCTTCGACAAACATTTCTAACTCGTCTGCAGACCAATATCCTGAAAAAATAATTTTTTTATGGTAAATAATATATAATATTAATTTTTTTATATGTTGAAGGTAGTGTGAGATAATTCATGCTTAAGTTTATGAAAGTTTTGGTGATAACAACATGAACTACGTATAAAAAAGAAGCACTGTTAGAAATAAATAATATATTTGAAAATAAGTTATAATTAAGACGAAATAGTATACAATATCTATCTAACATGTTTCCATCTATTATGTTTTAGTATGTACACATACTTTATGTGTGAAAAAATCCTAATAACCACTATTACAGAAGAAACGCGTATTCCATAAGTGATATGAGTCAAAAGGCATTACAATACGTTGTTTCCTATCCAATACTATTTAGTGTTCTCCATGTTAGGAGTTAACAATGAGCGGAAAATGTGGGCGAACTGGAAAACTTCAATTATTAAAGGATAAAGTCTTCGATTTAGTGAGTTGTTAAAAATACAAAACTTCATCGCCCACAATACGATTTGAAAGTTGCATTTTGTTTACGTAGACGAATGATTATATCGGCAAGAATTTCCCATTTATATTGTATATTATTTAGTTTTGATTCATCAACATACGAGTAAGATTTAGGTTGTGTTCTAAATAAATATTTAAGAAAGTTATGATATGTTAATACATCTACGAGATGAATAGTTGACATATATTCGATTTGGTTTTTATTAGATAATGAAATGATGTTCGGTTACATAGTTTAAAGAAGTAAAGCTTCCACTAAATATTTCATAATTTTTATTGTAATATATTTTTTCTTAGAGGGGTTTTTTAAAATATGGATAAGGTGTTTTTCAAGATAATTTTTGTGTAAATAGGAAGACGAGTAAAAAATTAGTACTAAAAGAGTTTATCGATTCGTTTCTTAAATCCATCTACGAGCCACTTCATTGGTCATTTTAAATTTTGATTTATGAATATATATATATATATATATATATATATATATATATATGAAAAATAAATAATTTTTAAGGAATAACTACTTTTACCTCCCCTCATAAATGTATAAACTGAATAAAATTGAATGTTTAAGAAATAAAAGAAATATACATTCTCTAAAGTTTGGAAACTTAAATGACCAATACAAGAAATGTCTCAACAAATTAAGTTTGACCTGAAACTTAGTTTGAAAATATTTATGAGTGTAAGATTTAGTTGTTGTACAAGGTTCACATTTGATGTTCAAGTCTCCAAGTTATACGTATGAAGGAATGCATTTTCTCGAGATATTGGGCTTCCACATAACATTATTTAATAAAAAATATATTTAAACAACGATAATATTGGCCACAACTATTGCCATGTTTTACGTGCATCCAGAACAAAATCTAAAGCGATCTTATCTAATTGTAAGAATGGAGCATTGGTGCTGAGAAACGACTTGATGGCGTGATTGATGACACAGAGGACGAAACCCTCTTCACAAATAAAAAATCCACTAAATGCATAATCAGACACTACTAAGTATAAATAAAATACTTTATATATGAATGGCTTAATGCGTACCTCATGGGAAACTTTATGATCTATGATTTTTGAAAATGTTGTGTCACATATGGGGGTGGGGGGTAACATGGAAGCAACTTAAACCTTTCAATCCTTAAAATAAGTGAAAGCATTTCTCTAAACAACATGAAATAAATATATTTAGTATAGAAACCCATCGGTTGGAACCTGAACCTCTTTGATAGATTCATGAGGTTCTATAGTTTATAGAGTAAAATACTCGTTTGGATCAGGATCGATACTTTTTACACTGACCATATACGTCGGGAATGGTTTGGACTAGATTTCCAATGTGAATTTTTATGGATTAAGTTTCAGATTGACCAAGTAGAGTTGGCAAAAACAACTTGAATAAATTATGTGCATTATCACCATCATAGTTTTTAAGGACCAACATATCATCATGTAGACTTAAAAATTGCGGCCAAGCTGGGGAAAAAAGATCTTATTCAGTAGATATTGATAAATAGACCTGTATTTTTAAGCCAAATAACATTTTTTAGCAGTAAACCCACCATCCCCCCATGTTGTCATGAAAGGTGTATGCTCATAGTCATCAGCATGCAGAGGTATCTGGTTCCATCCATAATAAGTATTCATTAAAGATAACATACAATTTCTGGATGTGGCATCCACCAATTAATGAGCGCGTGAAAATGGGAAATGATCCCTTGAACAAGCTACGTTAAGGTACATAAAGGCCACACATATCTGTTATTAGTAGTGTTTTTACCGGAACCGAGTTTAAGGTGCATACATGATTGATAGCCTCGTAGATATAACCCATTTTTCTCAACTTTCTACCTCAACTACAATGGATTTGGTATTTTCGATAGAGAAAATGTGACACTTTTGTTTGACGTATATGAAGTTGGTATTGAATGGGAACTAATGGCACATAACTTCGATGGGGATACCGGAAACATAATGTGATTTCTTGGAAAATACATCATGATTTTGATACGAAAAAAATCAACAGTTTTGGTATGAAGTTACCTAGAAGTTCTTTACCGACTCGAAAAATGTGACCAACCCAACAATGATGGTTTCCATAGGTTCAATAGGTTTGACCAAATGTGAAGCCTATCGTGAGTTATCCTAATTATTCACGATATCCAAAACCTTTATTAATTGTTATTCGCTTGAACAAATAGGAGTATAATATCATTACAAAGTCGTACGTCAATTATTGTGGATAATTTTATGCACTTCAACTTCATATGTGAGGCACTAATGGAAAATTTAAATGATCATACGCATCTACATGTGCGCAGGATGATCAAATTTTGTGTTATAAAATATATAAGCACCTATCATCATAAAACTTTGGTAGGCTCGTTATAAAAAAACTACTTCTAGTGTCAACTCTAACATAAATGGAATATATGACCATGTGAAACTAGCGAGAACTCTAGTGGAAGGTAGAAGTGTGGATTTTTTAGCCTTTTATCATAACTATTTTCAAAGAAGATATTAGCCGATCTCTGTGTGTCTATATTAATACGAAAAATTTATACCCTAACTATTAGTGTGATGATAATGAAGACATCTTCGAACGAGACAGTAACCGCGGACAAGTCATCGTCATAAAAAATGATTTGAGGGTAAAGTTAAAGTTATAAGTGTGCATAGTTTTGGTTTATCATCTAGACTTTAAAGTTTACTGTATGAATTTTATGATATGAAGCCTATGGTACACTTTAAGGATTATTCCGCCACAATTGTTAGTACTATATACTGAATCGGGATCCAAGTAATCTTCAAACCTATGAAAAATAAACATGTTTTTACCTACCCAAGGAGCTTAAATAATAGTGAGTTGGAGAAGAACTGGCCCAAGAGTTGGTTTTTGTTCGACTACTACTAATAAGAGAAATAATCATTTGGAATAGTAGTTAAATCGGTTAAATAGGGGGATGGATAATTTGGCTTTATAAAAGTCCTGTAGAAGAAACCCAGAAAATTTGTAACATTGAGGGTGTCTTGTGTATTAAATAATAATTATGGTTGAGATTAGTAAAATGGTGGGATGAAGTGACCATAAATTGGCTAATCATTTGATTTTTGGTCCCACCTATTGTTATATAAAGCAACAATCCTTTTTGGAGAAATGGTGAACATTTATTACTTTATTACTACCTTTGTCAACTTTTAGCTATAGCATTCTTGTGTTTCTCTCTCAAAAATATCTTTTACAAACGTATCTTAGACAAATAATACCTCTAAGACATCTTTGGAACTATCAACTACTACTTGGGTTTAGCTCATACATGATCTTTTATAAATAAAACAATATTTTCATCATTAGTTAGGCTTTAAATTTCTTGCATAGGAATCTTAGTACCACGCTAAGTGTCCTGTGTTGTTGTGATACTTACAATACTAGTTCAAATTACAAATAGTATTTAGGGGTGAACATTCATTCTAACATGATAAAGTTGACTTGATCTTTAACTATCTCATTGAATAATTGCTACATTTTTTGTAAGTTTGGTATAAAAAATGTCACTACTTATCTTAGTTATTTTCACCGTTATCTCTACATTGGGTTTTCCACCCATGGATGTTTCTTGATCTTGGAGGAGGCAACATGGTTGGCATTGGCGATGAGTGCAACATGGTTGGTATTGGCGTTGGATCCCCTCTTAGAGCCTCATGTACATCATATCATCAAGTTTAATTTGTGTCTCGAACTAAAATAATAGTTTCCTAAAAATATGCCAGTTCTTCTTCATAATATCTTCAAGTAGAAGTCATGTTTGTATTACTTAGCAATAACCCCCACAAACCACATCCCATTTACTATTTTCCAGGATATTATTTTTTCGGATGAAATTTTAGGTGTAATCTCGGAGGCTCTTCTTGAGCTCCTATTTTTTATGTATTATGTAGTCGGATGAGCTTGTTGTCTGGCCCTAAAATAATATCCAAAGGATTTGAGAGGTGTGAATTAAACCAACATGGAGCTGGTTGAACCATGTGAGAGCACTTCCCTAGAAGTTTATAAAGGTTGTCACCTACGAACGCTAATATGTCATTTTCAATTGTTCAATGTGATGGTTTGAATCCCTAAACCATCAAATTTATGCATTTTTTACTAGTTGAATTCGGGGGAAGATTCCTTGAATTATTTTATAGGAGTTGTGACAATAATAAGTAAAACAAATGGACCAAATCCTACAAGTTCGTTATACACAAGACTCGATGAACTTCCATGAGTGATTTGGTTTGGTGGCTGGACCCATGTTGGCTTAGATATTGTTAGGTGTATCCTAACTTCAGTGTGTTATACGCTAGCGACTTTGGGACATATTGTGGAAAATTGGACCAATGTACAAAGAGTTCGATTGACTGGTGTAATTGTTAGACGAGTTAATTGGTTTAGCTAACTTTTATCAATGCATGGTTCTTATGAAGATGCTTTTCCTAAGATGAAAGGGTTTGAGTATTTGGCGTGTGATTTTGGTATATATATGGTGTTACATGGTTCAAAATGAGGTAACTTTCTTTATTTACTCAGATTCACCGTACCATATAGTCGATATAGGGTTTATGGTTTTGGGTTTAGGGTTTAGTTGACACTTTTGTCATAAACACTCCAAAAAATCTAGCACTACTCCAAATGTGTCTAAGATATATCACCCATATGTCCCTTTAGAAATCATAGAAATACAACAATGGTGGTATCATGAATGAAGGCAAGTTCGATGATAACAAAACATCGAATTTAATAAAAGAAATAGACAAGGTTGAGTTACCGAGTAAAACAAAATGAGATTTTAGGAATTTCTTTAATTTCACTCGGATAATGCCAAAATTGTATGATAATTTATGTTATGGTTTGGTCAAATCAACAATCGGTAACCAGAATAGATTTCTAAAACTTTTAAAAAAAATTCTATTTTTTTAAAAAAAAATAGATAAAGAGAGTAAATAATCGAAATAAAGTTAATACCTTTAAAAATGAGACAATGCTTATACCAAACGTTTATGATTTTTATCTTTATTAATAGGCGTGGTTTTTTGAATTTTATTTATTTATTTATAATATGGTGATAGATCATTTATAATTTTATGTAATTCTAATTTAGAATTTGTTTTCCATCTAGATTTTATTTCCGGTGGTTGAGTTGGTGCTATTCTGTAGTTTCGTATATTTCGTTGTAATTTGATATATTCTAGTACTTTTATATACTTCGTTATAATTATTATATTATTTTATGGAAATTCTTTTATAATATTATATAAATAATGTTATAATATTATTTATTATTCTTTATTTTTTATTTATTTTTTATTTAAAATTTTAAAAAATACATATAACACATTTGAAAAGAAAAAGTCTAAACAGACCAATAATGCCGGTGTCATGGCGCAGGTTAACACACATAATATAAGTTGTTTTTTCAATGAAAATCAATTTTTTTTTTACTAAAAGGAGAGATAAAACAATTTTGAGGACATTACTACCCTTTTCTACGTTAAGTTACATAATTAATCTCAATTAAAAATATGCTAATTAATAACTTTCAAATTATTAAATAAGTAAAGTTTTCCTATAATAAAAATAAAAATAAAAATAAAAATATTATAATGTTATTTTTGAATATAGTAAATTAAAACTATTACCATTAACAAATTAATTTTTTAAAACCTTTTCATAATTACAATTATATTACCATTTGATTGTTTTTTTATGTAGGTAGGTTTTGTTTGTTCTAAAGAACATTAACAAAAATCTTTAAAAACCACTTTTAATTTTATTTATTTTTAAAAAAATACAATACTTACTAAAATTAATTTCAAATAAAAAAATATAATTAATGAACTTTCAACTTTTTAAGTAAAAAGTTAGTCTAAATTTTTTAATTTGTTTGGAAATTTGAAAATTAAAATGACTTTTTAGAATATTTAATTTATAATTAATGAATTTTAAGTGAAAATCAATTTTCAAATCCTTAAAAGGAGCGGAGAGTGATTTATTTCTATTACAGAATGTTAACTTTGATAAATGACAGCGATGTGCATTAGCTAATATTCCTAATTCTAAATTTATTTCTAAACATTAATTTATTTATTAGTATCATAAACACTTATAGTATTGAGTTAATTTATTAGCTGATAAAATATTTAATAAATACTTAAACACATTATTAATCTTCATTAAATGAGTTAATTAATAATTGATAAAATCTACAATAAATACTTTCACGCATTATTGAACTCATTAAATATGTGACACTTAATTATGGTTTGAGGGCAATTTAAATATTGGGTCTAAAATGTATTCGTATTTACTTATTCACATCCTCCATTTAGTAAAATAACCGATTGATATCCAAATCAATATAAAAATCATATTATCTAGTAAAATAACCAACTCATATTCAACCCAATTTAAAACTCTATCTTCCTATTAAATTTTAAATTTGGATTAATAATTAATAAAATCATATTTTGATAGATATAGATCAAATATATTTGAGGGGACCTATTGATAATTCGTATAGGTTTTGTACCGAAATTAGAAAAAACCACATAATTATCGTCCTATATAGATAGTTTATTTTCATCATAATTTTTATTTGTATTTAAAATAATATTTTTGATAATAAAATATTAATAAAAAATTTAAACCATCAATTAATAATAGGGAAATGACATATTAAGTACCTTTTGGCCAAACCTATTACAATCTAGTACCCAAAAATGGGTTAATGCTCACTTAATACCCAACTCATTAAACATATCCACTTCTAATATCTTATCTTTTAAAATACCATAATTACCCTCAACCTAGTATATAAGAGTTAATTTGTGAAAAAGGGTCCCTTTTGGCTTCAACACCTTCTTTATTACTTTTGAATTTTGAATTTTGAATTTTGAATTTATTAGCCCCTCTCTCTCCTCTCTCCTAACCTAACAAACAACCTATTTTTCAAGAACGTATGTTCGTTTCAAAAAACGTAGGCTGATCACACCAGCTCCGGAGACACTATCTCACCACCGGCTACACATCGTAACCACCGGCGAACTATACAAACACCGTCGACCAGCGTTCCGATCACTGGCCAACTCTGGAATTTCGGTTTTCGCCGTCAGTTACAGAGACAGTCGCCGTCAGTCGCCTAGCTCCTTCATTTGTAGTCGACTCAGCCTCCTAGCTCTACCGGTGCACCATTTATCAGCCTCATAGCCTCACCGTTTATCAGCCTCCTAAGCATTGGAATCATCTCCGACGTTACAGCTTTCAGGTCAGTATCGGACGTGAGTTTTCAGTTGCAAAATCGTTTTCAATTTCCAAAATGGATTATAGAATCGCATATAATGTACGTACATTGCAGGAAACCTATTACTATCTGTTTCTGGTCGATTCAAAGCATCGATACCGGCTCCGATAACATTCCGGTAAGAAATTTCAGTTTTCGACCTCTGTTATGTAGGTTGCGATTTGTGTGTATTTTTTTTTGTATGTTAGCGTCTGCTAGATGACTGCATACACCCTGATATGTTAGGTGTAATAGGTTGCTAGATTTATTGAAAAATATACCACGAATGCATATACCCTGATATTTTAGTTACGTGATATTGCTAGATGTGTTCAACCATATCCCCTGACTGCATACACCCTGATATGTTAGCTATAATAGGTTGCTAGATGTGTTGGAAAATATCCTCTGACTGCATACACCCTGATATGTTAGCTATAATAGGTTGCTAGATGTGTTGGAAAATATCCCCTGACTGCATACACCCTGATATGTTAGCTATGACAGGTTGCTAGATGTGTTGGAAAATAGACCACGAATGCATAAACCCTGATAGTTTAGTTATCATAGGTTGCTAGATGTGTTTGAAAATAGACCATGAATGCATAAACCCTGATAGTTTAGTTATCATAGGTTGCTAGATGTGTTGAAAAATGGACCACGAATGCACATACCCTGATATTTTAGTCACGGGATATTGCTAGATGTGTTCAACCGTATCCCCTGACTGCATACACTCTGATATGTTAGCTCTAATAGGTTGCTAGATGTTTTGGAAAATATCCCCTGACTGCATACACCCTGATATGTTAGCTATGACAGGTTGCTAGATGTGTTGGAAAATAGACCACGAATGCATATACCCTGATAGTTTAGTTATGATAGGTTGCTAGATGCGTTGAAAAATGTACCACGAATGCATATACCCTGATAGTTTAGTTACGGAATATTGCTAGATGTGTTCAACCATATCCCCTGACTGCATACACCCTGATATGTTAGCTATAATAGGTTGCTAGATGTGTTGGAAAATAGACCATAACTCCATATACCCTGATAGTTTAGTTATGCCAGGTTGCTAGAAGTATTAAAAAATAGACCACGAATGCATATACCCTGATATTTTAGTTACGTGATATTGCTAGATGTGTTCAACCATTTACTTATATCAGTAACACATTCAGTTGTTGTACGCTGCCCTACAACAAACTAACCAAAACTCCTTCAATTCAGGGTACACAATATCGAAACCAAAAGTTTGCATTTTCAAATTTGGTACGGAAACAGCTATTGTTCCGCTGTCCGAATTCGAAAACTACGAGTCTTTTCAACAGTACGTTGAGGAGACATGGCAAGGGTTTGTTAGAGGCAACTACATCATTACGTACTCTTGCGGTGTTCAGAATAATTGTATGTTTAATAAGGAGACCGATTTTATTGGGTTGGAATGTTACCTTGATGTTGAGCGTCTGAAGAGTGTTAGTTTTCTTATCGAAGAACATGTTGCTGATAAATGCTCCGCCATTAAACGTAAACAACCTGTTCAACTGTTCGAAGAATCCTCTCATATGCAACGAACTAGCGGTGAAAGCAGTAGCTGTTTGGCCATTTCAACCCCCCAAAAAAGGCATCTTGCTACAACTGGATGGGCAGAAGCTATCATCGGTGTTGGACAGTCTTTTCAAGATGGTGCTCAAGGTCTGAGGTTATCCTTATCCCGTTACGAATTAGAGAACGGTTTTGCATTTAGGTACATGCACAATATCTTTAGCAAGATCACCGTTTATTGTATAAACAAAGATTCGGACGGCTGCAAATGAAGGCTTTATGCTTCAGTTGATTCTAAGACCGGTTTGATGACAATTAAAAGATTTGTCAGTACCCATACGTGCAGTCCCGTATTCACAAAGAAGAAAAGCAGGCATCTGTCGTCCGATTTGATTGCTGATGAAATTCACGATTCTCTTAGGAACTGCCAATCCGTAACAGCTAAGACTATACAGTCCACTATAAAGCAAGACTACGGTTTAGACATTTAATATCGTCTATCCTGGAATGCGTTAGAGAAGGCCAGTCGTGTTGTATTTGGACTAAGGTATGTATTTTTTCTTCATGCAATAGGCCAGCTGCAAAATCAAGTAATCCATAGTTACTATGCGATTTACGAGTAGTAGTCATTGCTATGCACTACTGTATGCATTGATAGATACAGTATGTGACATTTCTAGATAGGCAAACAAAATAGATCCTTATCATTTAAATTCCATACCAGAGCATCAGCTGTGTTTTTCGTCTTATCGGCAATGTGTTTGCTCCACGGCAACAGTGGGTTGTGGCTTCTTGCAGCCCCATTATCCATGTCTATAACCAGGAGCGTCCAGTGGTTCACGCCGGCCATGTTTACGGTACAAAGGGGAACAAGTGCAACATATGTTTCTGGTTTCATTGTTTCAAAAACCTTGTCCACAAGGACCGACAAATCTCCCTTGATAGCCAATGTTCCCTGTAAATTTAAGTCATTACTACAGGAAGTAGATGTTTCCAATATAACACAAATAATTCCCTGGGAACTTACAGTTGCAATCCCAGTTATTTGAATGGCAATGACATGAAATGAATACTTATCATCAAACCCTTTCAGAGGGACTTTCCAATCTGAATCCTTTAACAGCTTATATATCCAAGCATCTATTACCTTTCAAAACACAATTACAAACTCAAATGAGTTGAATGAAAAAAACGTAAAAGAATAACCAACGGTTTATTGGTTGACACATTGGTAGATGATGCATATTTATATTTCTAGACGTACATAGACACATTTCTAGACTAACAAGGGTACTATGATAGATACAACCTGAAACCTTATTACCTTGAAGTCAACTTGAGTTTCGTTAGGCAGTTCCATTATCTCAGTCACACTAATGGAAAGCCTGTATGAGAACTCTGCTGTTGGCAAGTACCATACTTCTGGATCTTCTTGTTGTTCTACCTGTTTGAGTTTCAGCACCTTCTCGTACTCACTGACATTGATCAGTTTCGTTGTCTCTGTCGGGAACGGCCAATCTACGACTCCAGTCTGCTGTTGTTGAACCTGCGTCTGAGTAAGTAAGTTGAACCGAGGTATTACATCAACGGGCACCTAAAATAAAGCATCAGAGAAAACTGTTAACATTACTTTTTGCAGGTTTATTGATAATACAAAATATCTACTTCCGTCAACGTCTGTTTGTTCTTCCTCGATGGAGTCCAGCGTACGTCTCTTCTCGTTTGAATTTTCAACAGACTTGTCAACTTCTGCGTAAAATGATTGAGTGCATTCTACAAAGCTATCGTCAGCCAACGGTGTAACCGATCGGACAATCAGATCGTTACATGTTGCTTTCTGTTGTTGTGGTGTTGCGTACGAAGATTGCTCAACCTGTGACACTTTTTCAATCTTCTCTGCGGATTGCTCTTCTCCGTTGATAATTGGAATCACCTTTAATGGAGAGACAGATTGCGATAGTTGTTCGCACTTTGCTGCTTTTTCAATCCCAGTGAATGCCAAGGTCTTTACATTAGATTGTCGTGTTTCTTCAGGCGCCGCTGTTTCCACTTCCTAATAACATAACATTACAATATTGGAAAGCATACATTGCGAGATAAGCATAACTATCACTG
Organism: Limnanthes douglasii subsp. nivea; assembly: GCA_036936605.1. Taxonomy (NCBI): domain Eukaryota; kingdom Viridiplantae; phylum Streptophyta; class Magnoliopsida; order Brassicales; family Limnanthaceae; genus Limnanthes; species Limnanthes douglasii. The sequence goes on from JAUPFV010000109.1 coordinate 80,624, forward strand.
CTAGATGCGTTTCAAATAGAACAACGCTATTTACGCCTATTATACATTGCGATTTGTTTGCAATGAAAACTGTATTCTATATATTTTTTATCAATCAGACTATATACATGTTGGGTTTGCGATTTGTCAAACATGCATCAACTAATACTCATTGAGACAATCATTCATATCGTGTCTTACACTACACAGATACTGTCAAACCAACTTTTTCGTACAAAAAACAACCCACATACTGTAAATATTATCCAACCTAGAGTTTAAAGCATTCCAAAACAAGCCAAAACATAAGGATTTTAAGATCCACTTACATCTTCAGCCACATTCTCCACCACATTCTCGGAGACAGGTTCTGGACCCTGTAGTTCTGTGGCTGCGTTCTCCATCACGGCAGTTGCTACTGTGTCAGCTTCTCCTTTGTCCTCACCTGTCTCCGCATTCTGTCCTTGATCGACGGTTTCTGGCGACTCCTCCAACTGTTGTTTCAGTGTTTTCGTTCCTTCGTTGGAACGAACGTCCAACAAATCAATTCTGTCCACCATCAGCTCCTGTTGTTCAACCTCGTTGTTTCCAACTCCAGGTCCCTGTGCAGGTACCAAAACTTCATTTTGCACACCGGCAGCATAAGTTAGGGGTGATAATTCTTCTGCCACCTCCCCTTTCTCATTACCAGCGTCACAACCAGTTATTGTAGTCCCTTTCGGCTTCCCAGCCACATAAAAAACAATAGCTTCCGGTGTAGTACTCTCTTGCATTGGTTCAACATGTGTTTCAGATTGAACACACCCTCCATCAACTTCTTCCTTCTCCTCCTCCGATACTTCCCTCTATTTTTCCTCAGCTTTCTCAAGCTCCTATTGTTCTTCTGCTGTTGTCTCCCTCTGAACATCCTCTTCTTCTGTTGCTTTTTCGGTGTCAGAAACTGTTTGGTTCCTCTTCGGAACAAATCCATGCCTCCGAGATTTGTAAACCAGTGTATCCTTAACCACCTTCTCAGCAACGTTTGCATCCACGATCTCAACATCGTCCTCATCAATACGGCAAAATGGCATTGATAAGGTCTTCAGTAGATCGTCATCCTCACCATCCACTCTTTCATCTTCCACCTCCAGCTTCTATTTTAGCTCATTCAAGTCTTTCTTCAACTTTTCAACCTGAATCAAACGAGCATACGAAATACTTACATTATTTTTACAATGATAGTTACAACATATTATCGTTGATAGACAACTTATAGTTACGTTTGCTAAATCAATTATATTGATGCTCCTACCAAACAACATCTAAACATTTCCTATGTTCAGTTTAACCAACATATAGAGGTTATTAGTACTTAAAAAACATTGTAACACTAACCTTTTCGTTTCTTTCCTCAAGCGACGTTTTAAGCCGCCTGTTTTCAACTTTCAACCGGTGCAGCCGGCTTCTTTTTTTCACCTTGTTGTTGTCACGTAGCACCGACTGCGACAGCCCTCCAAAGCTTGGAATACTAGACCTACGTTTGTTTTTGTTTTTCAACCTCTCCCTTTTTTTTACCAACTGTTGACTTCCTCTCCACAATGAATTCCCCCAATGTAACATCATCATCAACCTCAGCTCCGTCATCTACCTGTTTGACCTTCCTTCTTGTAATTCTGTTCGCAACAAATTTCTTTCTTTTCCTACTCCTCTGTTCACTTGTTTCTCCAGCAGCTTCGCACTTCCTCCGCGAATCATTTTCTCCATAAACAAAACATTCAGTAGCTGAAAACACTAACTCATCGGCCACAACCTAAGAAATACAGTATAATATACATTGAACATCACACTATTAGAATCATTACTGCGAATTACAGACAATTATGATCCAAGGACATGTTGAAGTTATGACCTTAATACATGGTATGCTATTTGTTTGATATTTTTATCGATAGATATGTTTTTTGTTTTTTGTTCTAATATCCGTGGTTGCGATTTGTGTGTAAGAACCGTGTGTATGCGATTTGTTTGATACTACAACATGGACATTGATAGAAGCGTTACATACCTGGTCGTCCCTGAGCTCACTGACCACCTGGATCATTTCGAATGTCGACTCCTTGCCCTCTAGTCCCCACCACTTGTAACATCTACGGATTATATTTGGCCTTGGTATGTCGACGTTTATCGAAATATGCTCCATCAGAAATGGCTGCACAGAACATAACTAACCATTAAAAAACGGTTTCGTAACAAACATGCTGATCATAATCCACTGTACTTACAAACAGCAAAGCAACGCATCCGATCACTCTGGCAGGCTTCCCGGCCTTAATACATTTGTCCAGTGATTTGTGAAGCTTCTCCAAGATGGCTCCAGACCATTCATAGTCGTTTATCTTTTCAAGATTCTCCACGTAGAATATTGCTGTCCACCCGACGACGTCGCCGGACACTGAAAAGAACGGTGTCGAGCATATGAAAAGTATCAAGAGCCGAGCAACATCCTTCGCTTCATCCTCCCCTCCTTCACTGACTGCTTTCTCGATCACTTCCTACAAAATCAACAACATCATACCAAGAATACAGCAATAACAATTAAAGGCATTTATATATATGAAGCAAGACATTCATAGATGCATAAAACCAAACACCAACGCAATATTATACTGCTAACACACTGCTAGATATAATATACTACTACGTTAGATACGTACATACACATGCCGGTTTTTGTATCATTGTCATATGCCTGCAGCATAAACAAAAAACGACTACATTCTAACAGACTATATTTACCTTTATCAACGCATTGGAAACTGATTTGTCGTTTGTTGGCCCGCTCCTCCTCGTCCTTGGGCTCAAAAATATTTCTGCATCAGAATCGAATCTAACTCAGCTCCATCAGCATACCGAGCGATAAATGCGCCTGATTTGCTCATAGGCATCTCTTCGTTATCGCGTTTCAGGCCAAATATCGCCTTCACATCTTTCCTCATCAGCCTTACATGCTTCCGTCCAATCTGGAAAGACTTCCATTTAACATCGTATAAACCACAAATCGTCTCGATCAAGTAGTGAAACATTTTAAGCTTCAGAACCTCGTTCCTTAAGTCGAACGAGGTTTTCAGGAAGGTATAGAACGGGGTTCCTCTAGCAGCCTCGATGTGTTCCGCTTTAATGATATCTCGTCTGAGTACGTTGATTATGCTAACATTTACATAAGAAGCTATGGTAAATAAATCAATAAAACTAAGCAGCCAGTATATACGTTAACTCTTCCAGACAGCACTTGTCCAAGTTACTACACAACATCGTATATCTCACTGCATTTCAACGTTGCTAGACGTGACCAGAATCATATACTACTCCGCTAGACGTGCACTATGACAGGTAGACTATCACCAGACCCCGATAGATAAGGAAACCCACATTGCTAGATGACTAACAAACCGACATAAACTCACACCGGTTAGACCAGCAGCCCTATAGGTCCGATATACGACGGTACACGTTCAGGATTCAACCAAGGCAGGTTCTAATCGATGGCGTCAGACAGCACTACCAACACAACTATCAACTACCATCGTCCGACCGATGAACACTACGAAATACCCTTACTGACTCGACAACATCGACTATCAATGTAATACAACGGAATATTCTAACTACCGGAGTATTAAACGTATTCCGGCGATGCTGATACATCGAGACATATAACTCGAAGACAGAAAGTGGTCGAGGGATACCTGGTTTGGTTCGACGGCATAAGAATAGTTCGACTCAGTAGGAGGCTCGACGGCGTAGGTGTTGAACGGTGGTTGCTTGATCGATCGGAAGTAAGGTTAGTTGTCGCCGGTTCTAAGGTTGTGCTTCAGTTTCAAAAACGTCTTTTGGGTTCCCTCTCGTTTTAAGTGTTTCTCTCTCCTCAAATTTAGAAATGTGAAAGTGGGGTGAATTGGAACCTAAAAGTCAGATTAGAAGGTGTAAAAAAGTGGGTTTCAACCAAACAACCCCTTTTATACCCTAGAGGGTATAATTGTCCCAAATATGGCTCTAGGTATTTTATGAAACTAGTCCAAAAATGGGTACCATTTTGGTATTTTATACTTGAGTGGGTATTTATGGGTACTTTACTCATAATAATATGTATAGAATGTAAACTATTAATTAATTTTAATTTATATATTATAAAAATCTATTTTTGTTGTGAATAGATTTTTTCTTTCTCCCTTTTTATCTTGATACGCTATGATAACCTCGTGAGTAGAACACGAACGAGATACAAAATGAAATTTGAAGACTTCTCTTATTTGTTTTAAAATGAAGAAGAGCTATTCCAAAACACATCTACCACGGAAATAGATGCCTTCCGAAACGTTTAGATGACCAGGTTTGGTCACGCCTTAACGTAAAAAATATAGATTGGTTATCATTATGAAGCTCGTGATAATGTCTGGTCATGCGCTAAGGCACAAACACACGCTTTCCCAAGCTTTTGATCACGCATGATCGCGCGTTAAGGCGTAACCATGAACTAGGCCATGATGGCCTACCATCAAATGATGAAGGGTCATGCGCTTGACCATCATGGTTGAGGTATTGATCAGGCTTGGTGACACGCTAGAGCGTGGCCAAGGATCGTGCTCCAATGCCCGACCTATAAGTTTCCCATGATGGGCAATATATTTCATTCAATTAACTAACTTTCTAATTGCCTTCAGTTTGAATCTCTCTGTCTTGAACTTCAACGTTCAACGCATGTGTAACTTGCTTTCTGGTGTGATTTAGCTCATCTTTAGATCATCTTGCATGTGTAATTTCACAAATAATCATTTTTTCTACTTATCTCATTACATCGTGTCGAAGCCTCCTTAATATTCGGTATTTTCCAAATCTTCCGTAAATCTTGGCGTTTTGTGTCTTAGCTTCTGAAAATGTCACTGTTTCTTATCTAGACTAGCTTTGCCCCAATAATAGCACATATTTTTGAGCTAGTTCCACGTCCTGGCTCATTTTAGGTGTCGTCTTTAATTCATTACCAATTTTATTCGTGTCATCTAAGTCTTCTCTATTTTTGTTTCCTAGGAGAAACAAATGAGTTCGATGCCCACTTTTATGTTGAAGAAGGCATGTATGGATGCCAACACACGTGGTGTTGTTGACCGAGCACCCCCGAACATGAATCTGAATTTTCTGGAAGTGACTCATTTTTGAACATATCGTGCATATCCCGCCACAAAGCTACCATCGGTATTATATTAGAGACCTCAGTTCCACCTCATCTATAAAACTAGGGTGTTTCTCACTTCCACGACCAAATTCTGACCTACTGGCGGGGTCGTTGATTTTTTCATTTATCAAGATGACCAAATTTTTATCTTCCATTTCTCGCTCCATAGGAATAACCCTTACATCATCTGAAGTATTTGCGCAAGGAATTGTATTTACCCATTTATGCATTCTCTTTTGGTGAATGTGGTTCACCAAGGTTGGGAAACTCTCATTGTGATGTTAGGCACAACTTCAAGACTCTCATCCCGATGGGTGACATTCTTAACGACCCCAAATTTATCTTTATGAGGTATCACCGAACGAGTTATGATAAAGGGTGAACTTATTCCTAACAACATAAAACAATGGTGAGGTGAAAACTCACATAGCGGATTGAACATTGATGAGTCCGGATTCTGTCACCATATTTTAGGGGAACCGGACAGGGTCAGTTCGGACAATGTCCACCTTACCGGACAGGGGCAGTTCGGAAACCATCATCCATTGAACTATCCGAACAGAACTAAAGTACTTAAAACCTAATCACTTTTTGACTAAGCTGCCTGTTCACTTACTTAGAACTAATGGGTCCTTAAACTCGACCCGAATCCATTAAACATGAGCCGAAAGCCCATGTGGCCCAAATATAAGGGTATAAATACCCAACCACCATCATTAAATGGGGGTAATAAAAATTAAATACAACCATGCAGCTCAATTCTCCCTCTATATTCTACCCAAACATTAAATACTCACAAAACTCCACAAAACTCTAAACAAAAATTACAAACTTACCCTCAAACACTAAGTAAATCATATTAAATTGGCGACCATAGTGGGAGGACGACGGTACCTGAATCTAGCATTCAAAACCATCAGAAAAATCAGTCTGAATGAATCCGGACGTACCAGAAGTACCACCAGCTTTTCTTGAAGTGGTGGGGGAAAATGATGAATATACCATCGAGGAGCGTGATAGATTAAAGGGCGAAATAGAAGCTCTGAGGGTAGAGAAGGGAAAGATGGGCATAAAAGAGAAGTCAAATGCATCAGCTGCTCATCATACTGACAACCCTAGAGAGCATGAGCCTTTGACGACCCATGTGAGTACGAAGAAGACTCATGCTAGCTCCAAAAAGTCTCACCGGTCCAAGCCAGTAGAGAGCTCTCATTCAGACTCAGAATCTTCCAGTAGCTCCTCGGACGAAGATGGAATTGAAGAATCCTTGTCCTCCAGCAGCGATGAGGGCCGATCTAAAAAGAAACAAAAGTTGGTTAAGAAGTATTCAAGAAAAAAGGATATGCATGGAAAGTTAAAGAGGCATATAGGCAAAGGATCATCTTATAACCGGAGACACATAGACCGGATGCTGGTGGATCCTTTTGCCTTCCATGATGAGCCAGGTATCTTTGCAACTCCTAACGAGGATACCGTTTTCAGTCTTGGCCGGCATTGGAGACAATCTTCATTGTCTTCCAAGATCCTGTCCGAGAACCTCCCCAAGAGATTCGATAGCACGAAGATGGAAAAATACGATGGCACTAAAGACCCGGACAATCACTTGGAGCAATTCAAAAATTTCATGATGAATTTCGATGATGACGATAAGTTGCTTTGTAGAGCATTCTCCCAGTCTTTTACGGTGAGTGCCCTGAAGTGGTATAACAACCTACCACAGGGGTGCATCAGAAATTTCGATAACTTTTGGGTGGCCTTCCAGAGGCAGTTTGTTGGAAGCAAGGAGGTGAAGGGCAATGAAGATACAATTATCCATTGTGCCCAAGAACCGAATGAATCTCTGAAGGAATATATAAGTCGCTTTGTAAATACCAAAAATAGGTTGGCTGATTGCTTCGAGCAAGTAGCAATAGCCTCTTTGAGACAAGTTTTAGACCCTGAAAATTTGGCTGATTCAGTGACCAGAAAAAAGGCCATGACATGGGGAGGTTTACTGAATCAGGTTGGAAAGCAAATTAACATGGATGAAACAAAGAAAACTATGGTGCACAGGCAGGTGAGATCTACCCCGGTTGCACCAAACCCCAACCAAAATTAGTCCGGGAACAAGGCAAGGGAGGCCGGGCAGGGTCATAACAGAGCTAAAGCTCAGTCTCAGCCAGTTGTGCCTGCCCAGAGTCAGCAATCTAGAAATAAGACAGGGCCTTGTGTTCAACCGGAGTGGTTTGCTGAGTTAAAAGAAAGTGTAGCCACCATTTATGATAAAACAAAGGAAGAAGTACACTATTGAAGGCCGGCTGCACTACAATCTCCTAGGGAGCATCGTAACAATTCCTTCTGTCAGTACCATAATGATACTGGACATACCACTGAGGATTGTATTGCTTTAAAGAAAGAAGTCCAAAATCTGATTGAAAGAGGAAAGTTGGGAGCATATGTTAAAAGAAGAGGAGGGAATATGCCTGATAATGCTCATCGGCCTCGTCCAAACAATGCAAGCACATCCGCTCCGGAGGGAGCTGTGGTGATAATCGAGAGACTCGGTGTAGAGTCAGAGTACTTGGACCTTGATCCAACTCGAAACAGAGTGGGTGCCATTGAGGAATGTTGTAAAACAGTGTCCGGGCTTATTAACTTTTTTGAGTCACTCACAATTTACGGAGGGGATACCATGACAGCACCCACAGCTTCTTCAAGGAAGAGGCATGTTCATACTTTAGCTACCCAACTGAAGGGAGGCATGACTTCCTATCAATCGCAGATTCCATTTCCCTTCATTGTGTTCGATGAGGATGACTTGAGGGATATAGCAGGTCCTCATGAAGATGTTGTTGTCATAGGAGCATCCATTGGGGGCAATGACGTAAGACGAATTTTGGTGGATACTGGGAGTTCAGCCAATATCCTCTTTTTAACTTCCTACAAAAAGATGAAAAATCCTGCGGCAATTCAGCATTCAAACAGGTCAATTGTGGGTTTCACTAGAAGCTCAGCAGATGTGATCGGGGAGTTCGAAGAGGAATTTTTGTTGGGCAAGGGCCCTTTTAAGAAGATGGTTAAAATACTGTTTGTTATAGTGGATTGTCCCACTTGTTATAATGCTATTCTAGGGAGGTCTTGGCTCTCTAAGATGCATGCAGTGGCCTCAACAGTCCACCAATGTTTGAAATATGCTGTGCAAGGACAAGTGAGAGTTGTTCGGAGCAGCCAAAAGATTGCAAGAGAGTGTTATGCAACAGCACTGGCCCCTCGGACGTTGGGGGCAGTTCGTATCAATGAAGAATAGCAGTTTAAGGGGCTTTCTGGGGGTGAGGGTGAAATTTATAACCCTAGAGAGACCCTTGGAGTTTTAATACCGGTTGAAGAAGTTGAAACACATTCTTTAGAAGAGGGAAAAAATGTTAAGATAGGGTCCAAAATGGCATCCAAATTGAAGGGTAAAATGTTGAAGTTCCTAAAAGACCATCAACATGTTTTTGCTTGGTGCAATGCTGATGTTAACGGGGTACCAACAGATATCATATCACACCACTTGTCCATCCGAAGAGACATAGCACTTGTGGTACAAAAAAGAAGAGCTTTTTCCAAGGAAAAGGCTGATGTCATCGTTCAAGAAGTCGACAGGCTTACTAAAATGGGGCATATAAAGGATTCTAAGTATCCTTTATAGACAGCCAATCCGGTGTTGGTGAAAAAGAAAAATGGCAAGTGACGTATGTGTATTGATTTTACAGATCTCAACAGGGCTTGCCCAAAGGATTTGTACCCTGTCCTCCGGATTGATCAGCTGGTGGATTCTACATTTGGGAATAAGCTACTATCTTTGATGGATGCCTTCTCCGGGTATAACCAGATTCAAGTAGATCCGAAGGATCAGGAGCATACTACGTTTGTCACTGATAGGGGCCTTCATTTTTACAAGGTAATGCCATTTGGGTTAAAAAATGTTGGGGCTACCTATCAGAGGTTAGTAAACAAAGCCTTTGCTGATCAAATTGGAAGAAATATGGAAGTATACATCGATGACATGATGGTTAAAAGTGTGAACGAAAAGCTACACTTGGAAGATCTCCAAGAAACTTTTACCAACTTAGTAAAAGTAAATTTGAAACTAAATCCAGAAAAGTGTGTGTTCGGAGTACAGTCCGGAAAATTCCTAGGGTACATAATAAGTGAGCAAGGGATACAGCCCGATCCGGACCAGCTTAATGCTTTATTCCAAATGGAGCCACTTCGGAATGTTAAAGAAGCACAAAGATTGACCGGGAGGTTGGCTGCGTTAAATCGATTCATTTGAAGGTCTTTTGACAGGTGTGCCCCATTCTTTCAAACTTTAAAAGGTGCAAAGAGATTCGACTGGACTTCGCAATGTGATGAGGCTTTTAATGAAATTAAAAAACATCTGTCTTCCCCCAAGACTTTATATAAACCTGTTGACGGGGATACTCTTTTCATATACTTGGCAGTTTCTAGTTGTGCCATAAGTGTTGTGTTGGTGAGAGAGGTGGATAGTTATCCCCGTCCAGTGTATTACATCAGCAAGAGCTTGATAGATGCAGAAAAACGCTATCTAAAGCTTGAAAAGTTAGCACTAGCCCTAGTAATTGCTGCTAGGAAGACGAGGCCTTATTTTCAGGCTCATCCTATTATTGTCCGGACATCATATCCCCTGAAAAACATTCTACAAAAAGAAGATATTTCGAGTAGAATGACTAAGTGGTCAGTGGAACTGGGGGACTTCGATATTGATTTTTCTCCTCGAACAACAATCAAAGCCCAAGTTGTGGCTGATTTCTTAGTTGAATTCCACTCAGATATGGATACAAAGCAAACAACTGAGATGAAAGATAAAAATGTCTGGGTCGTCCGGACAGATGGTGGATCAAGTACTATGGGATGTGGTGCAGGGGTATGCTTGACCTCTCCGTATGGTGACAAAATGTACCAAGCTATATGTTTTGCTTTTAGGGCTTCTAACAATGAGTCCGAATATGAAGCTACTATAGTTGGTTTAAAGTTAGCTCTTATTTTTGGAGCCAAAAGGGTCAAGGTGATGAGTGATTCCCAGCTTCTTATCCATCATGCGCAAGGTCAATCTGAAGCCAAAAGGAGCAGCTAATAAAATAGTTACTTCTTCTCAAAGATATAGCACTTAAGTTCAAGAGTATTGTTTATGAGCATATACCCCGAACAGATAATGAACTAGTAGACTCTTTGGCAACCATAGCCTATACTGAATCATACCCTTGGATCCATGTGCTGGAGTACCTTTCCATTGAACTCAAAATGGATAAGGAGGAAGAAAGATTCGATATACAGATGAAACAACCCCAAAATTGGAGGTTTCCTCTCCTTCAATATCTCTCCGATCGCATCTTGCCTCCGGATAAGTCAATAGCAAGAAAAGTAAAGTACAAGCCTCGTGGTTTTATCATACTAAAAGATGTTCTTTATAAGAATTCTTACAGTAAACCCCTCTTACGATGTTTGGGGGTTGATGAATCTCAAATAGTCCTCTCCAAATTACATGATCGTGAGGGATCACCTCACTGTGGATTCTGGGCTCTAACAAGGAGAGTTTTATTGGCTGGTTATTATTGGCCCTCTATAATGCAAGATGCTAAGGAGCTGGTGAAAAGGTGTGATCCATGCCAGAGATATAACAATGAAATTCATATCCCATCCACCCCTTTGGAGTCAATTTCTGAGCCTATACCTTTTGCTCGATGGGGGTTGGATTTGGTGGGACCTCTGCCTATGGCATCCGGAGGACGCAGGACAATAATTGTTGCTATTGATTATTTTTCAAAGTGGATCGAAGCGGCCCCACTGGCAGGTACAACATCAAAAGCTGTCATAAAATTCATTTTATACAATATCTGCTGTAGATTTGGAATTCCACAGAAGATAACGACAGACAATGGGCCACAGTTTGACAACAAGGAAATGGAGAGTTTCTGTGCCTCTAGAGGTATACAACATTGTTTCTCTTCACCTCTCCACCCACAAGCAAATGGTCAGGTTGAAGTGGCTAACAGAACTATACTGTCCGGTTTGAAGAAAAATTTAGAAGGGGCTGCTGGAAAATGGCCTAGTTATTTACAAGAGGTTTTGTGGGCCTACCGGACTACACCTGGGGCTGCAACACAAGAGTCACCTTTTGCCTTGGTCTATGAGATGGATGTCATAGCTCCCATAGAAGCAACTCTCCCTTCATTTTGAGTTCATAATTTCTCCGAAAATGCTAACGAGGGGGCTATCCGAGGTCAACTTGATTTGATAGAGGAAAGAAGAGTTAAGGCACACCTTAGAACTGTGCACTATCAAGGTTTGATGAGAAACAGGTTTGCTTCCAAAGTTAAAAGAAGAGATTTTCAGCCGGGGGATAAGGTGTTAAGGAAAGTCTTCTTACACACTAAAGAGAAGCTGCTCGGCAAACTAGCCCCAACTTGGGAAGGACTCTATATGGTCATTGAAAGGCTTAAACCTGGGACATACTGGCTAGAAGACAAGGATGGAAGGGTTCTGAATCAACCTTGGAATATTGAGCACCTCCGGATGTACTTGGAGTCGAAACTATGTAAATATTTACTTGTTTAAAAGTCCATGTAAATATCTGGGGGCATACTCTTTTATAAAATTTGATGCCTTCTTAAAAATTCGGAGTGTTCTTACTTTGTTTCTTGTCAAATTTTTGTTTAAACACCGGCCGGATTGAATTAAAGGATGATGACTACTTAAACATTTTTCATCGGAGAATTTAAACACTCTTACTTTAGAATATTTATGAAATAACTAGGGGCTGTTTAAAAATTAGCCACCAAAATTAAAGGAATGCAAGAGCTGTGTAAAATAAAGACATCCATTAAAATAACCGAAGTGCCTTGGCTTTAAGTTGTCAAAACAAACAGACCTGTCCGGTCGAAAACCGGACGTAGTTACAAAATGCCTTGGCCATCCAAGGACTTTAGTTCAATCAAATCAAAACAAAAGATAATTACTCTAAGACTGAGCCTTTGAAGATGGCTCAGCCTCACTCGTCTTCTTCTTCTTGAGGTCATCGTTCTCCTCATTTGGACTCTCCCCGAAGTTCTCTTCCTTATCGGATGAGTCAGCACTAGAATAATCATGGAAATCTCCATCAGCCATAGGGTGGAAGGGAAGGTCTTCGTACTCTACATAAGTCCACAAATCTCCCAGATTCCTCTTCGGGAACGTTTCGTGAAAGAGCAAGACCATGTCCGACTTCACTTTGGCATACATCTCTTCTTGAGTATCTATCACATTGTTGGCATAAGCATCAATCTTGGCCTGGATTTTTACCTCTTGCTTCCTTAGCAGATCAGCTTTTTCCTCTATATCCTTGGACACCGAGTCCTCGAGTGCGATCTTGTCGTTGGTCAAAGTATGAATGACTTGGTCCTTGGCCTTCATCTCCTCTTTTGAAGAGGTGAGATCTTTCTCCAACTCGGACTGCTTTTCCCGGAGGCCTTTGATAGTATCTTCTAGGGAAGCTACCTTTGTGACCCAACCCTCTTGGTTCTTCTTTAACTCCTCATTTTCTCTCTTCAAAACATGAGCGTTTTGGTTGGCAATAAGGAGGTCTCCGGAGAATCTCTCCTTGTTAGAATTAAGGGCAGTAATGATTGCTGACCGACCTCGCACTTGTTTCTCCAGAACCAGCACTGGCTGAACATTACTCAATATAGAGTGAGTTATAACATCTCTTTCACTTGAAACGGTGAAAGACTTACCATTGAAGGTAACAATATTCGAAGTGCTTGGAGGGAGGTAGGGCCCAGCAAAGTCGTCTCTGGGGAGGTTTTCAAAGTACTCACCAAGTCCCTCAAGTCCTGTAATATCGACACCATCAATAATGATGTCTCCTCCTCCAACCTCATCGGTTTGAAAGTCACCGGGGATCTCTTCTGCTCTTGTTGGATCAGTAGGGTCAACAGGAGGGAGGGGCTCCAGAGGCCGGAGAGAAAGTTCATCACCCCTAGAGGTCTTTTTCTTCTTGGCCTTCCTGTCTTTGCTTTATGATCCCTGTTTCCTGTCTCTCTTAGGAACCCTTGGATGTTTTGGAGATCCCGCCTCTTCCCTAGTACTCTCCTGCTCCACAACTTCTAGAAGAGCAACATAAATCTGACTTGGAGCTGGCCCCTCTTGGTTTGTTGGAGCAGTTTCCTCCGCTTCAGTGGGATTAGATTCAACCACACTCTTCTTGCCCTTCCCTTTTTTGCCTTTCATCTTACTTGGGGCCTTGGCTCGGCCTGGAAAATAGAGTGACCCGTCCGGTGCGTGTGTTCTTTTAAGGACTACATCCGGAGGGGGTGGAGTGGTAAGTTCCTCCCAGGTTAAGTCTCTCCGGCCAGTAGTGTTCCAGAGGTGGGACCTTGCAAGATTGCCTCCGCTAAAGGCGTCGTGAAAGCGATTTCCCTACTTTTCGGCAGCCCAAGTATTTATCTTGGTGCAAGTGATCTGTCCGGCCTTTAAATAATCATTGAAGTCTTTAGGCAGCACTGTTAAGAAACAAAAAAAAAGTTAGATGAACAAATTTGTAAAGAATGAAGATGGGAATGAGAGATGGGATTCTTACCATCACTTCGCAATCTGCTGGTGAAGAGACTTGGGTTGGTACCAGCTTTGATCTTCCTCCCATTCTCCCAGGCACCACTTACAAACAAAAGTGAGTCCTCCAATTTCTCTCAGACTCAAGCAGGTCATCCACTGCTTTATAGTTATCACCCATATTGTAGTGATAGAAGGGAATATGGTGGTTTCTGCAGAGGCTTGCCACAGCTGTGAATTCCTCCATTGGTAGAGGAATTCCAGAGAGCCTGGAGGCCATGATACAGGCCATGAGAGTGTACCAGGCATTCTGGCTCAGTTGACTTTGATAGAGCTTGATGAGGTGGAAGTACCTAACTATCTCCGGATCTAAGGGAAACCTTAGTCCCCAGTTAAAGAGTTCAGTGAAGATAACTATTTCACTGAGCTTGCAGTCCATTGGGGTTTCAGGGTCTATTGGGATCCTTATTTCTACGTTCTTTGGAATCCCCCACTTTGTACGCATCCGACCCAATTCTGCTGTGTGGATGAAAGCATAAGTAATTTTTTGTAAAGCAAGAAGATACTTAACACTAACCTTGTGGAAACAAGGTCCCACTTTTCCCTCAAGGATCCCTGGCAGATCTGGGTGCCTAAGGCATAGTTTTTCTTTGCCTTTATCCTTCTTGGCAGCACCAGCATCACTAGTTTGTCTGGAGACTTCGGACTCAAACGGAGCCTCTTCGATCGAATCATCCATTACTTCCTCCATTACCGAGGAGGAGTTTTCAGTTATTTTTGGGTGAGAGGAGTTAAGAGTTGGTTCAGTCTGACCTCCGGACCGTTGGGCTCCAATGCTTTCCTGAACTCTGACCTCCGGCTGGGGCTCAGGTGTGGTGGATTCTTTTCGGAGGCTTGAGCTAGAGGCCTCCTGTCCGGAACTCTTGTCCTTATGAACTTTTATGGGTGCCTCTGACCCCGTGTTGCTGTATTTGGCCCCTGATTTTGAAGGTGTACCTTTTGAAGTCTGCCCTTTTACCAGGCGACCTCTTCTCCGATCGACTGGTTTAGTGGGAGATACATCTGCATCTGATCCCATGGCGATAAATAGGGAAGGCTTCTTGAAACTGGTAACTGCTTGTCCTGGTTCAACAGTGGTCTTCGATTCTTGAACCGACGAGCCTGAAACAATTGGCGAAAGATTGGTTTGAAACAATCTCCTCGGTTTAACACTCCTGGTTGAAGAAGAGCCCTGCTCAGGCTCTGGGCTTGGAATTTCTGGTTTGTCGACAGGGGAAGTAGGACGGCCTGTAGCAATGCGCCTTTCTCTTTCGACTTTTTGAGCCCTTTCTAACTCTGATAGGTTAAGCCACCCGCCTTTGATTAAAGCGTTCCTAGCTGTGAACATAAAATCACAACCAAAAAGAAGTATTTGTGTTTGAGAGAGAAAGCTCTGAGATTTAGCAAAGTAAGTATGAAGATGATGGTAAAACAGTAAAGAAATGCTTACTTTATAGTAAACACACAAAAAGATGCTTTGATACCTAGGAGAATTCGAAAGGATTGCAATGATTAGGGAACGATGCTGACGTCATCTTCATTAAATGAACATGTTACTTTTTAGAGAAGGTGGGAGCAAAATTCTAGGGGAAAAACAACTGAAATAACGAACCAGAGAGAGAAACGTGTCCCACGAACTCTAACAAGAAACCGTTTAGATTCAAGAACTTTTTTGAGTCCGGATAAACCTATAACACAGTTCCAAGGACCTGTCCGGATGTAACTGTCACCAGCAACATACTGTTTTTTTTAGGTCTTGCCAAAGGTTTTTTGAACACCACCTAAAAAAGAGGCTACTGATGAGTCCGGATTCTGTCACCACATTTTAAGGGAACCGGACAGGGTCAGTTCGGACAATGTCCACCTTACCGGACAAGGGCAGTTCGGACACCATCATCCATTGAACTATCCGACCAGAACTAAAGTACTTCAAACCTAATCACTTTTTGACTAAGCTGCCTGTTCACTTACTTAGAACTAATGGGTCCTTAAACTCGACCCGAATCCATTAAACACGACCCGAAAGCCCATGTGGCCCAAATATAAGGGTATAAATACCCAACCACCAACATTAATTGGGGGTAATAAAAATTAAATACAACCAGGCAGCTCAATTCTCCCTCTACATTCTACCCAAACATTAAATACTCACAAAACTCCACAAAACTCTAAACAAAAATTACAAACTTACCCTCAAACAAAAATAAATCATATTAAACATAATAATAGGATATGAGCAATAATGAAGTAAAATAATATAAGAATAAAATACAGTAAATAAAAACAGTTGTATTTATTTGGTATGTTTTTATTACTCTCTCTCTCTCTCTCTCTCTCTCTCTCTCTCTCTCTCTCCACCCCCAAAAAACGGCTCTTATGATCCTTATATAGTGGCCTTGATCCTAAGGAATCTTAAGGAAAACATCTCCTCATTTGCTCACCCTTTTATGATATAATTACCACTTTAGCATAGTCAGGTATGTTCTTTTGATAGCATCTTCGTACAATGTCAGATTATTTGTCTGTATGATGTCGTATATGGTTTGTGTACTTTTTATGGCTAGTGTGTGTGATAACACCTTCTCGCCATTCTGGCCATCCTTAAGCTTAGAGGTCGGTCTCACGGGTTGTTAGTTGGTGCAGATTATTATTTAGTTTGCTATTTGGCCATACATTCATAATTAAATAGATGGTTGGATTTAGGACCGTTGATGGGTGGACAATTTCTTGTTTCGATGGCCAAGCACAGGGTTGCATTTTTTTTTTCAAATCCCTTGTTTGGAATCATTTGGTCGTGATGTCCAAAAGAACAATACATAGGTGCTTGACCCTTTGCCATGAGGTGTTTGGCCACAATGGCCAAGTAGGACCGCGCATTGGCGTGCAACTCCTTGTTAGAAGGAATTTTTTCATTATGGCTATGTCATGCACTATTTTTCTACAAATTGGCGTACAAATCCTTTTTAAGAGGAACTTGTTAGCAGTCTTTATAAATTCAAATCAGCCTTCCATGAATATAGATCTTCTATCTATGAATTTGGATCCGCCATCTATGGGTTCATATCTTTCGTCTACTAATTTTTCTCTGTTGTTTACTAACTCGTGTTTGTCATCTATTGCTTCACCTTTGTTATCTAGTGATTCACGTTGTAATATTGGTTTTATTTATTTTTTCATATTGTTTTTACAAAACAATTCGATTTTTTGCTTGTGGTTTTTTAGAAAACAATTCTCAGGCTACCAATCGGTCTCCATTGGAGTCACAATTTGATGAGTAAAACTATAGTGTAGTTGTAGATAGAAAGGAAATGGAAAGAATCTAGATCGAGAGTTATTATAGAGGTAGAGGGAAGCAAAATATATTAGGCGAATAGTAGAAATATTTATTTGATTATTTATAGACTATTTTACTTGATATATTCTTCTCCTTAATATATATGAGAGATCGTAACAAATCACATTTATCACATTTTACCAATTGCAATACCATAACGACCATAAACATTAATCCAAAAAAAATTATATCATCAAAGCGTAAGTCTTATGAACCTTTATGACTGTGTAACTTACCTTTATTAGTATTGTAACTTTTAACGAAATCTAGACATTAACCAAGAGAAAAAGACCATGAGGCAACAACCAAGAGGCAACTGTCTGGATACAACGACCAAGAAGGAAACGAATACAAGGCAATGATCAGATGATGGTTCCATCATGCACATTCGGTCATGGTACTTCACCATATGATGTTCTAGCAGAGTGGGTGATATATTTCCTCATCAATTATAACAAATTAAATATATTAGATTGTACTAATATATCTGTTATGTCGCTAACACCTTAATCACCATACACATTAATACAAAAGCATTCATATTATCAAACCGTAACTCCTATTAGATTTATGAATTTGTAACGGGTCAGGAGGCAGAAGGCAACAAATAGGACGATGATGACCACAAGGCAGCAACCAGGTGATGCTTCCTCCATGGACCTTTAACCATGGTTCTTCAACTAGATGATAATTTAACCAAGTGGGTGAAATTTACCCTCAACATTTATGAAATACACAAGATATTTTCTCTTAATTTTTGAATCTTCGGTTTATGATGTAAAACAAATGTTGTAATAAAAAAGAAACATAATTAATTGAAATAAGAATAACTTGTTAAGTAAATTACAATATTCATAAGTTTTGGTATGGACGAGATTTTATCGCAGAGATTCGAGATTTATAAATTGGTGAGAAGCTTATCTCAAATGGAATGAAAGAAGTAAAGCTTCGTCTCTTTGTTTTCAAAAGACGTTAACAAGAAATACAAAAACTGAAATCAAATAAACAACACAAGAGAGATTTAACGTGGTCTAGACAATGGACATATTGTACATCCACATAAGACATAACAATAATTTTATAAAAAGACGATTACAAGAAAATTCAAGAACATAAATAATAAAAGCACTCCAAATATTCTGCTAAAAATCTTCTCAAGAACAT
Organism: Limnanthes douglasii subsp. nivea; assembly: GCA_036936605.1. Taxonomy (NCBI): domain Eukaryota; kingdom Viridiplantae; phylum Streptophyta; class Magnoliopsida; order Brassicales; family Limnanthaceae; genus Limnanthes; species Limnanthes douglasii. The sequence continues at coordinate 98,920 of JAUPFV010000109.1, forward strand.
AATATATGTTTACATAAGGATCTCTCAACTCTTAGTGTTTTCTTAGTGGAATTTTTAACTTTCTTCTTCCATGACTCAACTTAATGAACAACTTATTTCTCTTAACATCACACAAGCTTCAAACTTATTCTTCAATATCTATAGAATGAATGACGTGGGTTATCATACTCCAGATTCACTATAGTAGCTAGAAATTTATTTCAACAAACACATAAGAGGTAGTGACACCAACCTCTTTTACTTGTATTAACAATACTATTCATGAAAACTTTAAAACACGCTCACAACAAAATTTTGGTCAATGATTAAGGACGTCTCATCTATTCAAATTATTATCGTAATTTCAAAATCCAAATTCATCTAGAAACATATAAGTAAATTTAGAAAATTGGACATGTACAATTTGTTCACTTAAGCTCCAGTAGTACATGCATATAAGTTTCAACAGTTGACACTTAAATTCTAACAACACTTTTAATTAAGTCTCGACAGTTCATGCTTCAGTCACTTTGAGTCTCGTAGAGTTCCTACCTTTAGATTCCATAAAATGTCTATGCACTTAAGTGTCAGCCAAAATTGTACCTCAATCATTAAGAGTCTACAACTAACAAAAAGTAATCATGATAGAAATGGTATAAGAAGTTTTTATAACATTGTTTTACGAATGTATAATGTTTTTTTAATTTGTTTTGCTAAAACTTATGCCCGAGATGAACATAAAATTTAAGAAAATATAATCTAAGAACATCATTAATATTAAAAATATAATTTATATTTATTTTCCTAATTTATGTATACTTTTTTATATATGAAATTTGGTATGGTAAGTTGTTTTGTTAGATACATCCAAATAGATATCAGAAGACCGAGAGAATAAAATACCACCTGTTGTTCAAGAGAGAAGATGAGAAACCAGATATTTATTAATGGAGTAAATATTCTATATTTATGGTCTACTAAATCACTCGGAAAACAAAACATAAACATTAGATATCTATAATTAATTCTATAATCATGTTATGGTTGAATATGTTGCGACACATGTTAATATTTGTTTCTTCTTCCTTAACTTCAGATAAGGGTGGGTTTCACCCGCTTTGCTAAATACTTTCAATGCCAATAATTCCTACATTTGAATCTCATGTGGCCAAAGCTCATGACCACACAATCATCTGGCTAAATCTTATTGAGCTGCAACTACTTACAACTAAACCTACAACATTAATATAAATATCTTTCAAGATAATAATATGTGTGTATATTAATGAGTTCCATTTTAAAATATTATAAAAATTAAGTAAGCAATCAATATGATCTAATATATATATATATATATATATATATATATATATATATATATATATATAATCCATTATAATTTATTTTTATGTGGCCTTTTGTAGGCACTTATGTTGGTATTTGTGGCATGATAATAATATGGAAACTAATTTGATAAGATCATTGTATTAAATATGTGTCTCAGGAAATCCTCGCTCGCACCACTTGACAAGAATGAGTACACCAAGAAAATATATATATATATATATATATATATATATATATATATATATATATATATATATAAGTAATAAATAGTTTGATTGGAAATAAATACTTACAAAGTGTGATATACTTTTAAATTTTCAATGTTCCACTGATGGCGAAGATGGTTTCGCACCAAAAGTCACTATATTACTGGTTTTAATTTTGATTCGATTATGTGTGGCCCTTCCCAGTTTGGGGAAAGCATTCCCAAATTATTTTCTTTAGTGTGTAAGAACACTCATCTTAGAATTTTATCTTGAGGCTCGAAACTCTGAAATAATATTTTGGCTATTAGAAGATGTATCTTGATTGAGCGGCCTGGATAAGGAAGGCGCAAAGGATGCATTCCTCTTGTCACGCATTGACAAATTGGTAGATGTCAAATCTCAAAACTACATGCGTTCTAAATATACAATGATGACAAAAGACATACAACCTTCGTGACCGAGATGAGACTTCATTGTTATAAATTCATGCCCTCCGACTTGAAAATCATAAGGCCCACTTATCAGGATCTAGTAAATAAGATATGCAAGGATCAATTAGGTATAACTTAAAGGCATACATACATTGATAATATATTGTTTACAAGTAAAGAGGTTGAGGATCACATTGTAGATCTAGCCAAAATATTCAGAGATTGGAGGAAAGTTAATCTAAAACTTAATCATCAAAGTGAACTTTAGGAGTGAGATCCCAAAATTTATAGGGTATATGGAAAAATTTGTAAAAAAATATCCACCCATGAAACGAAAGAAGTTATGGTCTTAATTGGCCGGCTAACAACACTTTTATGTCAAGGTTTTTCTCCAAGTTTCAACCTTTCTTCCATGTCTATGAGTAAACATATTTCAGTAGATACCGACGTGTGGATTAGGGATTCTATAATATCAAGACATTACACATATCTCGTAAGATCTTAACCTAGCCAAAGTAGGAAGTACCCTTTTCAATGCACCTTATCGTCTCAAATTACATCGTGAGCCCCATCTTAATAAGAGAATAAATGACAGAATTCAAACTCATCTACTATATAAGTTAATCTTTGATAAATGTAGAAACTTGTTATTTAGTTGGAAAAGCCAACCCTAACACTAGTAATAACGATAAGAAAAATAAGATCCTACTTTCAAGCTCACACAATTATTTACCGTACATTATTCCTTTTAAGAAGCGTAATGCAAAATATAGACATATAAGGAATATTAGCAAAGTTAGTTGTGGAGATCACATATTATGATATCCAGCGCGAGGCTAGAACAACAATCAAGGCACAAACTTTGATAACTTTCCATACAAACTTTCAAGCCGAGCGACAAATATCTTCAAAATATAACAAAGAGCCCACATGGAATATACACACGAATGGAGGTAGTAATAAGTAAGGCTTTGACACATAGATCAAAATCGCCTCCCCTATCGAAGACAAGTATGAAGCCATCATCGCAAGGTTTCATCTTTAAAAAATATATGCGTCTAAACATGATAAAATATTTACCGATTGATAGCTAGTTATCACTTAAATATTGGGACATGCCGATGCCATGAAGGAACATATAATCCAGTATCTCAAGGAGCTCCGATGACTGGTGAGTATAAAATGAAGAGAATTAGTATAGTGAAAAATTGATAGATTTATTGATAGATTATTCTCCTTATATACATATACCATAATATGTTTGTGTTTAATGTTGTCAATGTATAACTACAGTAACCTTATATTATGTCATAACTGATTCATAAGTTGGAACCAAAGGTGACTTATGGTAAAATGGGTTCGACTTCATAAATACTTCAGTATATTGTTTGCCACTTTAGCCAAAGTAAACTTTGAGATGTATCTTGATAAACTTATGGTTTCCCTGTTTTGGCCAACATTAAAAACTCATGACAACCGAAAACCTTTCTTGAGGAATTTTTTTTTTATTTTGTAAGGAGGAAACAAATACCAGAACAAGTAACAGGTTGCTAGATTTTTGGATGTTATGTTGGATCTTTTTATTTGAGTTTTAGCAATGATTTTCTTCAACTTTTGATTAAGCTTGAGAGAAAAATATTTCTTCATATTGGGTATGACGCAGTAGCCCAATAGTCATTTTAAAGCATGAAGTAATAACTCATGATATCAATATAAATTTCTTCATTCCAACTTTATGAGTTGAGTACCTCCCTTTATCGAATAATAAGAGAAGGACTAGAGAAACAATTACCGTGTTTAAATTTTCGAGCCAGAGTAGCCCCCTAGTATTTTTTAAGGCTGATAGAAGGGTTAAACATTATCAATAGTTGATTTTGTGCATCAAATTGTGTTATCAAAGGCCATGCGGGTTTTGGTGTCTTGCTGATTTTGGAAATAATACTAAAAAGAACAAACCAAATGGTTAGATGTTGTCCATCGAGAAAAGTAGGACGGCTTGTGTGCAACTTATGAAAACACATGAGAATTTTAAACGTGTGTAGATGAAACGTGTTTGAAAAGCTGTAATAACTTATTAGAGCATCCCAACAAACACTCTATTTCACACTAGATAACAAAAATATCGATTATTTTTTTGTAAAAAAATATTTCCAACAGTTAAGGTGAAAGATAGTCTAAATTGACAGATTTAATTTGATAATCTATATTTACCCAATATAATTACTCGTTATTTTTCTCACCACTTACAAAACTAAAAACTAACTTACTTATCACCACTATATTTTATTATTTAGTAGTCTAAAATTATAAAATGCCATGATAAATTATATATTAGCTGTCGAGGATTTTCTTAGAGACTACATTCAGGCTTTTCATCTTCTTTGATCCCACCTATCGATTGCGATGCATCACGAACGTTTTTCCGATGAAAATCAAGGTTTTTAGATTAAATAGAATATATGGTTAGATTTTACTTACCGATTTCTATATAAAGGCGAACGTTCCTCATTTCTTCTCTTTTACACAACAAAGTCTTTCGAAACATGTATGAGAGAAGAAATAATTATCCACTTTCTTTAAGCTTCGTATTTTCTCGCCAAACTTTATGACTTTAAATTCACTCTTCTTTTAAAAATCATTCTCTCTATATATTCTTCTCTGATTCACGATGCTTCGTAAGAAAAACAACGTTATTCTCTCTATTTAAGCCAAATGAACAACTTGAGAGATGATCTCAAAATGACATCCCTCCGTGTATCATCGATAGAGTAATAGGCACCCGAGAATGAGATGGTTGTTCCTCTCGGTGTGGTTGCATACCCAATGTGCATTTGACAGTGTACACTGGTCTTGAAAGGAATGAAATCATGTTAGTTATATACTATCAATATAACTATGTTGAAGAGGCAAAACAGCCCTATAAGTTAGTTTAATGGTGCATCCACAAAGATGTTGTTGTTGTGAATAAGTCGAATATTACCTTGACAGTGTAATCTCTAGGGCAGTACAGTTTCGTATCTGTGATACTGTTATTGTGCTTTGACAGTGTATTGTGTTTGGCAGTACAAATAAGTGTTGTGACAATGTTATTGTTAGTCTTGTGGTATGAGACCATTTGGCCCATTATTTAGTAAGTTCTATATATTCCATATAAATAGACTATTAGGAGTACAGAAAGCACAATATGAAATCTGTAACCCTTTTCTAATCATAGTGAAACACTTTTCTCCAGCGGCGCCCGTTGACGTAGGCATTTCTCGAACCATGTAAAATCATGTACTCTATATTTACTGTTTTGTCTCATTTGTGTTCAATGCTTGAACCATTTTGTGATAAATTAAAAAGTGATTTAATAACAAAATTGGTATCAGAGCCACATGGTAAAATTAGGGCTTTTGCAATTAGGGTTTCACAATGGCGTCTACAACAACAAAATACATGATTGAAAAATTTGATGGAGGGTCCAACTTTGCGTTGTGGAAGATTAAATTGAAATATTCATTGGTACTGAAACGGCTATGGAAGGATGTGAAGAATAAGTTTCCCGAAGAGATGAAAGAAGAGGAGAAGCAACATCTTCAAGAAAGGGCTTTGTGTTGGATTTTAATGAGTGTGAAAGACAATGTACTTTGCGAGATTAGTGGTGAGAAGACTGATGCCTGCGCATGGAAGAATACAGAAGATCTTTACTCAGAGAAATCGGTAGTAAACTGACTATACTTGAAGAAGCGTTTGTATAATTTCAGATTGAAAGAAGGTATATCCATAACTAAGCATTTATACAATTTTAAATCAATTACAATGGACTTGGAGAACATAGATATCAATATTGAGGATGATGATCAAGCTTTGTTTGTATTGAGATTGTTACTAACTCCCTATGAAAACTTTGTAGATACCATTATGTATGGTAATGATAAAGTATCACTAGCAGATGTCAAATGGGCACTGAAACCAAAGGAGCTGAGACAGTTGCAGCTAGAAAATCAGGATGAAAGAGAAGGTCTTATGACTAGGGGAAAATCTAGAAGCAAAACGAGTTCTTTAAGAAGGAAGAACTGGAGGTCCGAGTCAAAGGTGAAGCACTCAAACAGTTATGAGTGCGGTGAGCAGGGTCATTATAGGAAATATTGTCCCAAACTGAATGGTAAGAAGGAAAATCAAAAGGAAAATGAAGCAAACATTGTTGAAGGTGTGAACGATTCTGACGATAGTGAAAATAGTGGTAGAGGAGATGTATTGTCCGTGAGATTAGACTGTGGGAAAAACTCTTCGATACTCGATACTGGGGCTATATATCACATGCGTCAGTTCAAGCAGTGGTTCGATACTTACAAGCCAATGCAGAGAACTGTCTATTTAGGGAATAATAATTCGTTGACTGTTGGTGGTATCGGGAACGTCAGAATCAAAGTACTATACAGAGAAACCTGATTTCTCTTGGGACTCTAGACTCTCGGGGTTAAACTTACTGTGCAAATGACGGTGCAAATGATGGTTCCAAAATTTATTGGGCTTCTCAACGTGTTGAATTTCAGTAATCGTAGCGTCTAATTCTGTTAACCGAGCCCCAAATAAGTCTCATTTCTATTTGTGCAAAAGGGTCATATAGTTGTGGGCTTGTGCAACTACATCATCATCTTCTTATTGGGAACACTTTGCCGACAAATTCTCAGATTCATAATCCTCGTCCGCCGTACTAAAAGATACCAGGTGCTTCACGTTGAAGATGTCATGAGTCTTTATGTGTATGGGTAGCTTTAACATGTATGCATTAGGATTAATCTTCTCAACAATTTCAAATGGACCCACCTTCCTTAGTTCTAGTTTGTTGTACTCGTGGCGTCCGTAGTCTTCTTGCACGCAATAAAGTGAACCGTCTTAGAAAACCTATCAACAACAATAAAAATAAAGGCGTTACCTCGCTGCGTTTTTAGCAATCCAGAGACAAAATTCATGCTCACACTTCGCCACGGTCCCTTCGGTATAGGAAGTAGTAAGTATAGACCAACGTTGGTGGTCTTGCTTTTTTCCATTTGACAAACATGACATCCATCCACAAAACGGATAACATTTCTCCTTAAATGCGGCCAAAACAATTAATGGGATATATAATAAAGGGTTTGATCTCGACCACCATGCCCATGGTTGTGCCTTTCTAGTATAATCAATAGTCTCAAACTACCCTCACGAATACAGAATAAGTTACCTTTAAAGTGATAGTTGTTGCTCACTGTAATATATTCTCTCAAACCTGCCTCGATATCCTTTAGAATATGACCAATATATGTATCAGTAGCCAGCAGATCCTTCATCATCTCAAACCCCACAACCTCTCCTTCCATGTGAATCATTATACTTTGTCTGCTCACTGCATCAGCCACACGTTTAACTGCCCTCTGAAGTGTGCTTGATAAAACAGGTAAATTGTTGGGTAAACGTTGCCGATATCGCGTGACGTGAACATATTTTTCTTGACTACTTATATGGTTCAAGACATCACAATCGGTGTACATTACAAGTCGTTATAGGCCAAATAAGAACTCCAATACTTCAAGGCCCACATCACTGCCTAAAACTATTTTTCAAAAATGGTGTAGTTGAGTTTGACCCCACTTAACTTCTCACTGAAGTAGGCCACTAGTCGTCCATTTTGGCTTAGGACAGCTGCAATAACCAATCAAGATGCATTACAATATAATTTAAACTGTGTAGAAAAATCAAGTGTAACCAGAATAAGTGTAGTGGCAGTCTTACCTTAATCTCTTCAAACGCAGTAGTTACTTGATGGGTTCAATAAAATATTTTTCCCTTCACACAATATGTAATAGGAGTCCTGAAAGTACTGAAGTTATATATAAACCTCTTGTAGAATAAAACCAGTCAATGAAAAGAACGGACTTTGGTGATCGAGGTAGGTATAGGCCAATCACGTACTGCAACTACCTTAGACTCATCCACTGCTAGAAAATCCTTCGAAACAAAATAACCAAAGAACAGAACTGAATGTGTCATAAATGAGCACTTGTCTATTACCACATAAAACTTTTGTCCTCTGAGAAAAACCAATACTTCTTGTAAATGTTTGAGGTGCAACTCCTACATAATGTTATAGATCAAAACGTTTTCAAAATAAACAACTAATAACTTTCCAATGAAGTGATAAAATACCTGATTCATTACCCTCATAAATATGCTAGGAGCATTGGAAATACTAAATGGCCTGACCATCCAGTCCAACTGATCTTCTCGGGTCTTAAAGGTTATCTTCCACTAATCTCTCATTCAAATGCGGATCTGGTGATACCCGCTCTTCAAATCCAGTTTGTAAACACTGTAGTATCACTCGACTGATCTCATAAGTCATCAAGTATGAGAATAACCGACCAATTTCTAACGGTGATCTTGTTGATAACCCCATCAATCTACACACATCCTTATTTAACTACCTTTATTTGGTGTTAATAGTGTTAGAAACACACAAGGACTAAGGCTCTCACAGATGTGGTCTTTAGTCAATAGTTCTTCCACTTGTCTCTGTAGCTCACCATTCTCCTTCAGACTCATCTAGTATTAAGGTCGATTTGGAAGACTAGCACCCGACACTAGGTCAATCTGGTGTTGGATGTCTCGCAATGGAAGAAGAGCTATAGCCAAATTATCGGGAAACACAACAGAATACTATACTAACAACAGGCGAACTCACGTAGGTATTAAAGCAAACAGATCATCATTACATTCTTTTACCATTAATAGATTCTCGTATCACTAGCATGCCCTAAAAATACTTAACGACCTATAAAGTTCCTACCTGACACACGTAATACAACAAGTGCAGGTTTTGGAGATACCTCCTTAGATAGTGCTAACATGATTTTAGTGTCATTCCATATGAAACTACAGCGGTTCTTCCTACCATCATACATGTAACTTCTATCAAATTTTCATGATTAGCCTAACAGTACGTGACAAGCATCCATAGAAATACATCACACAATGCCTTATCCTTATAATTACCGACATAAAAAGACACTAAACATCTTTTACCTCACTACCTTTCTTCAACCAGGCTAGTTTGTAGGGGACATAATGATTTTATGTCTTCAAGACTAGCACATGCACAGATTCTTCAGAAATCACATTTTCGTAACTCCCCGAATCAATTACGAATTTACATAACTTCCATTCAATAGTACAAGTTATTAAGGGAATAACAAATATGAATACCGAATAATTACTTTTATTAGTCAAAGAAGATTTAGGTTACATTTTACAGGGTTATGCCCCGTTATTTATACTTCCTAGTACAGTTCTTTTCCATTACCCCACTACTATCGTCGACTACTTACACATCTCCACTATATTTACATTGTAGAAGCTGACTTTAAGGGAAGTATGCAAATAGTTTGACTAATTCTTATATCGTGTCTTTAAACCATTATCCAAGGTGGTTAATCAGTTCTGCTCGTTCAAGAATCTCGTCCAGTCATTTCATCTCTGCTCTATGGTAATTCTGCTTGGTTTCCATCTGAACTTAGTCACCACCCGCTTCTCTTATCACTTCTTTATATTTCTGATCTCGTATCCAATCGTATCCCCTCTGCTCGATGTTTCTTCTGCTGGGCGTTCACCTAACTTTGCCAATACTTTATTATCTTATCATGACTTCGCCTTGCCTTTAATGAAGTCCACCGACCGAAAGGTTCAGCTTTGCGCCTACATCCTTTCAACTTTGCAACCAGCTCGGTCTTCTTCTCTGTTCTACTTGGTCTTATTTATCTATTCTCTTCGTGTGATAATTACCCCCTTATCACAAGTCGATTGGAATATGTTGTTCCACATCAAATCATCACTGTCATTGCTCACTACAAGTGCGAAACAAACACGTCTGAGAACCAACGAAAACCTAACATCCCCTTCATATACCTCTTCCAATGGAACCTCATCAATAACATTATCTGTTTCCTCATCAAACTGTGGCTCACCCTGAAAATCAGTTGCTCCGTGAACAAGTCCCTCAACTAGGGACCTGTGAGTAAGTACATGCACATTTGGTAGTACTGGGCTTGGACTTGGAATCATCTTTTTGGGAAACACCATCGGTGTTGTCTTGGTAGTATCTCCTCCATATGGATTTCTCGAAAGGGCTTTTTCTAGATGCGGGGAACGCTAATGTGCTTCGGATACATTGACAGGGTCAAACATATTAAACTGGTCTTGGAATTGTTTCCTCATCCCACCTATGTAGCGAGATACGAATTGATTAGTTGTATCAGTAATATCCACATGGCTTTGCAACCAGAAAAAATCATTAGGTGCATTCATCAACAGTTTTTTACCCTTATAATTTCATAAATGTAGGGAAAAAACCCCAAATGCTGGGATATTATAATTGCATAAATGTAGGTCAAAACAGAACCCTCAAGTGTCTCACAAACTTAACCAATGTAGTTATTTTCGGCTTATATTGCCTCGAATTGGTTTTCTTTATTTGTTGCCACCAAGATCCAGTTCAACTTCAGAATTTGGTAGTGACCAATTGCACTCTTTTTAGCGTTTGGAATTTCTTTAAAATCAATGAATTCTTCCAGTGAAGTGACCCAATCTAGAAATCCCTCTGGTTCGAGACCTTCATGGAACTCCGGGATCACAAGTCTGAATCATAACTCTCATAGGTTTTTTAAGTTGTGATCAAAATCTTTCGGTGGAGGATGCTCAAAAACCTTCTCACGATAGTATTTGGGATAAAACCGATCCTTGTTGTTTTCCCTCTGAGAAGGATACAGATTATGTTCCCAACCAGTCTCTCTCTCGGATTTCCACATATAATTTCTTGTTGTTTTTAACGCAAAATTGTCAATTCTATGTTGTAAGTTTTTAATTTTGGGATATTTGTTTGTAAGTCGATAGAATTACGATTAGTAATAACTTCAAATTTATATTTTGATAGTTTTTATAATTAATATTTAAAAACTAGTAGTTCTTTTTTAAGTTCACTATACCTCTATTTGATTGAGCAAAAATATTGAGTAAAAACAATTGGTAAGATAGTTTGTTGGTGAAGGCGCTCGAGAGTTTTTGATAAGAGGATGAAAACAACTATTTCAAGATCACCCTGACATGAGATACAAAACACCTAGTAACATCATGATACCACGTTTATCATTTACTGATGGGTCAAATTCTAGCTCTAACAACCTATACAGGTTTCTTCTCAAGTACTATGACCAAACTAGTCAGCTGATCAGCATGGAGAAATCCTTCCTCATTATCCCTACATCCTCTCCAATATCTAGATCAAATGATATACAACATACTACAACCAAGGAAGTTTTCCAATGAAATACCTAGAGGCCACAATCGTAATAAAAGCATTACAATACATTATTACTAAGCTAAAAAAGAAAATATAAGATTAAGACCATATCTTATTATCCTTTAGTGGAAGACTAACACTCATCCAATCAGTCTTGACATCCATCCCTAACTATTAGTTACCATACTCTTTCATCCCTAGCTCCATCATTAAAGATATCTTTAGGGTACAACTGAAATCATCGAGTCATGTTGTGGGATAGTTGGAGCAAGCTATGTCATCCCTACAAAGGAGGACTAAGAAAAGAAAATAGCCCTAAAATCTAAGTGGCATCATTGTAACAATATTTAGTCCATACAACACACATTTGTATCATTCAATTCTTCATGGATAGTCTCATAATACTTCAATAACATGTTCATAATTCATCTAGGCAGCTATATGACTCTATCTCACATTGTCTCCCCCACCTTGGAAAGCACTATTAAATTGTTGGTCCTGTATGAGGAAGGTTTGTTGCTGCGGGTTGAATGACGACTGCGGGTGGAGTTGATCCAATAACGGCCACTGCTCTACTAATTTACCTTTGCTACTAATCTGAGAGTTGGCCTGCATCATGGTGTTCATATAGTAATTGGCAGGCTCTTGGTCTTGACCGTAATATTGGATCTGATCCTGCTCTCTTTCTCCGTAAACTCCTGTCTCCAAAGGATTTGATTCCATTGGTGGATGAGACAGAAAAGAGTCACCTCCGAACTCAGAACCAACTAGAGAAGTTTGACCTGCTAATTGAGGAACAGGTTGCAAAGACTGACCACCCAACAGTGGCCTAACGAGATTTTCTTGGCTCAAGTCTCTCAGGGCCGGTGTTTCGTTTTGAAACTTATAGAGATTATTAAAACAGTTGTTAAACTGTGTTGCATAATTCGCTGGGCGAATGAATGGTGAAGCAGATCCTAGCGGAGTTGAAATTAAACCAGCCGGTGTGTCGAGCTTGCTGAGCAATCGATTAGAGAACGAATGAGCACTCGGAAGTAGTTGTGGTCCAGCCAAAGGGTGGATATCTCTTCTGATTCCACGATCAAGGAATTGTAAGTAAGAGGTATCCTTAGGTCCATATGACGGATATAAGTTAGCTTGCGGGTTTGGGTTTGTGGTTTCCTCTCGCCTCTTACGAAACAACCGATATTTCTGTAGCACGCAATATGTAAAAAAGTGTAAGTGTCCACATCAGATGTTGGGCCTGGTGCACTAATTTTTTGCCTACAAATTATTGCCTCAAGAAGACTTATACCTGCAAATGGCTGGCAATGTTTTCCCTCGATAATCCTTCAACCTTCATCAGCTCAAGGATTTGTTTTGGGAATGCTTCTGAAATAGGGAAACACAGAAGAAGCAAAATGAAGAATAGCGATATAATAGCTAGAAGCTAACAGGAAACATAGTAAAGAACACTCACTGTCCCCTAATTCCTCCAGAGCTTCAAGAAACTTTTTGTGAAGATCAAGAGTCCAAACAATTCGAGGCTTTTTGGGATTCCTTCTACCCTCGTTTTCAATATCACCTACCTCCTCCTCGTCATCATCCGCACTGTCCTTTTCCTTTCTAAACCGTTTTGCTGTTTTCTTCACCTCCTGCTCTACTAAGGCTGCCCCTTGTCCATCACTAGAATTGTTTTCCGCATTTGAGTTGTTTCTTAATCTCCGGTAAACATGCTGCCATATGGTTTTCAATTCGTCTATTCGGACAGGTTTGAGTAAATAAGCGACAGCGCCTTGTTCAATCCCCTCCATTACCAGCTTCTGCTCACTATCAGCGGACATCACTGGATTGGGCCGAAAATAAGACAGATAAAATTAATATATCGTCACGCGTAATCCGTCTACGGGTCCAAAAAAAGATATTACACTTACTGATTAAGGGTATATCTGTCTCTCGGGACACAAGTTCAAGAAGTTTATGTCCCTCTTGTCGTCCCACTTTAACATCAGTGATAACAATATCAAAAGGCTTCTTCTCCTCCGTCAACCTTTTAAGTGCATATTCCGGCAAATTTGTAGCGGTAACTGCATAACCATCAAAATATAATCTTATCAACCACAAAAATTATTTATGAGCTTCATGAACCCAACCCATAATCTTAATCAAGAAACTAACCTTCATACTGGCATTGTTATATTTTATAAATGTAAAACATTTGAAAAAATATAACAAATGTAAACTGAGTAAAAAATTTATTGAGGGAGGTAATATGATCTATTTGGACAAAACAATAAATGTAAACTGAGTAAAAAATTTGAATCTGAAGAAGTGGATGACCCAACTAACTCGCTAGTGGAATGATATTTTTTTAAAATGTTAGCTTTTGTTGTAACTTTGTTTTATTTGCCATTTTGATAATTGTTTCTTTTTCGTTTTGATAATCCAACTTTGATTTTGAACGATAAAAATAATAGTATTACTGAGAGGAACGATAATATAAGAATATTTATTTGGACTTTTAACTGTCGGGATAAACGCTTTTCTTTTTAAACTATTTATTTGATTTTCTTGGGCGAGCTTCGTATTCGACTTCCCCTAACACTTATTATATAATTTATTTTAGTAGGAACACATATGTCAAGGATATATACATCACCAATGTCTATGTGTTTGAGGAGTAGATTTGTCAAATCTTCTGCGGTAGTAGTAATGTGTGTCTTAGCCATAATAACGGTCTCTTCGACAAACATTTCTAACTCGTCTGCAGACCAATATCCTGAAAAAATAATTTTTTATAGTAAATAAAAAGATAATATTAATTTTTTTATATGTTGAAGGTAGTGTGAGATAATTTATACTTAAGTTTATGAAATTTTTTGGTGATAACAACATGAACTACGTATAAAAAAGAAGCACGGCTAGAAATAAATAATATATTTGAAAATAAGTTATAATTAAGAAGAGATAGTAAACAATATATATCTTACATGTTTCCATCTATTATGTTTTGATATATACACATACTTTATGTGTGAAAAAAATCCTAATAACCACTATTACAGAAGAAGTGCGTATTCCGTAAGTGATATAAGTCAAGAGGTATTACAATACGTTGTTTCCTACCCAATACTATTTAGTGTTCTCCGTGTTAGGAGTTAACAATGAGAGGGGCGAACTGGAAAACTTCAATTATTAAAGGATGGAGTCTCCGATTTTGTGAGTTGTTAAAAATACAAAACTTCATCGCCCACAATACGATTTGAAAGTTGCATTTTGTTTACGTAGACAAATGACTATATCGGCAAGAATTCCCCATTTATATTGTATGTTATTTAGCCTCGATTCATCAACATACGAGTAAGATTTAGGTTGTGTTCTAAATAAATCTTTAAGAAAGTTATGATATGTTAATACATATTCGAGATGAATAGTTGACAGACATTTGATTTGGTTTTTATTAGATAATGAAATGATGTTCGGTTACATAGTTTAAAGAAGTAAAGCTTCCATTAAATATTTTCTATTTTTTGTTGATTCATCAATGGTAATATATTTTTTCTTAGACGGGTTTTTTAAAATAAGGATAAGGTGTTTTCCAAGATAATTTTTGTGTAAATAGGAAGACGAGTAAAAAAATAGTACTAAAAGAGTTTCTCGATTCGTTTCCTAAATCCATATACGAGCCACTTCATTAGTCATTTTAAATTTTGATTTATGAATATACATATATATGAAGAATAAATAATTTTTAAGGAATAACTACTTTTACCTCCCCTCATAAATGTATAAACTGAATAAAATTGAATGTTTAAGAAATAAAGGAAATATACATTATCTGAAGTTTGGAAACTTAAAAGACCAATACAAGAAATGTCTCAACAAATTAAGTTTGACCTGAAACTTAGTTTGAAAATATTTATGAGTGTAAGATTTAGTTGTTGTACAAGGTTCAGATTTGATGTTCAAGTCTCCAAGTTATACGTATGAAGGAATTCGTTTTCTCGAGATATTGGGCTTCCACATAATATTATTTAATAAAAAATATATTTAAACAACGATAATATTGGCTCAACTATTGCCATGTTTTACGTGCATCCAGAACAAAATCTAATGCGATCTTATCTAATTATAAGAATGAAGCATTGGTGCTGAGAAACGACTTGATGGCGTGATTGATGACACAGAGGATGAAACCCTGTTTACAAATAAAAAATCCACTAAATGTATAATCAAACACTACTAGGTATAAATAAAATACTTTATGTATGAGTGGCTTAATGAGTACCTCATGGGAAACTTTATGATCTACGATTTTTCAAAATGTTATGTCACATATGGGGGTGGGGGTAACATGGAAGAAACCTGCACCTTTTAATCCTTAAAATAAGTGAAAACATTTCTCTAAACAACATGAAATAAACTTATTTTGTATAGAAACCCATCAGTTGGAACCTGAACCTCTTTGATAGATTCATGAGGGTCTATAGTTTGCATAATAAAATACTCATTTTGAATCAGCTTTAATACTTTTTCCACTGACCATATACGTCAGGAATGGTTTGGACCAGATTTCCAATGTGTATTTTTATGGATTAAGTTTCAGATTGACCAAGCAGAGTTGGCAAAAACAACTTGAATAAGTTATGCAAATTATCGCCATCATAGGTTCTAAGGACCAACATATCATCATGTAGACTTAAGAATTGCGGCCAAGCTGGGTAAAAAATATCTTATTCAGTAGATGTTGATAAGTAGTCGTGTATTTTTAAGCCAAATAAAATTTTTTAGCAGTAAACCCACCATCCCCCCACTTTGTCATGAAAGCTGTATGCTCATAGTCATCAACATGCAGAGGTATCCGGTTCCATCCATAATAAGTATTCATTAAAGATAACATACAATTTCTGGATGTGGAATCCACCAATTGATCAACACGTGAAAATGGGAAATGACCCATTGAACAATCTACGTTAAGGTACATAAACGTCACACATATCCGTTATTGGTAGTGTTTTTACAGGAACCGAGTTTAAGTTGCATACATGATTGATAACCTTGTAGATATATCCCATTTTCTCAACTTTCTACCTCAACTACAATGGATTTGGTATTTTCTATAGAGAAAATGTGACACTTTTGTTTGACGTATATGAACTTGGTATTGAATGGGAACTAATGGCACATAACTTTGATGGGGATACCAGAAACATAATGTGCTTTCTTAGAAAATACATCATGATTTTGAAATGAAAAAAAAATCAACAGTTTGGGTATGAAGTTACCTAGAAGTTCTTTACGGACTCAAAAAGTGTGACCAACCCCAACAATGATGGATTCCATAGGTTCAATAGGTTTGACCAAATGTGAAGCCTATCGTGAGTTATCCTAATTATTCAAGATATCCAAAACCTTTATTAATTGTTATTCGCTTGAACAAATAGGAGTATAATATCATTACAAAGTCGTACGTCAATTACTGTGGATAATTTTATGCACTTTAACTTCATATTTGAGGCACTAATTGACAATTTAAATGATCACATGCATCTGGATGTGCGCAGGATGATCAAATTTTGTGTTATAAAATATATAAACACATGTTGTATAGATGTAACATTGAACGATTTTTGAGGTGTGAGTTTAAATTTTCATTCTCGCTATAATGTTATAACTAAATATAACTCTTCTATTAGATCCAATGGTCTCAAGGTAACCCTACGAGAAGAAGTGAGGAGAGTTAAGAGAAAATAGACAAAGTTTAGGTTTGCACCTCTTGAGCCGTTTTTAAAGTATTACAAATAAGGTCAGCATAACCATATCTATTAGGCGGAGTAATAACTCTTCTCTCCATACCGTGCTAGTTGGTAGCCCAAAGCAGTTGTTGTTTGGCTTCCACTTTCTTCAGGTTCTTGAGTCTCATCCTCTTCTTCCCTCTTATCAGTTAAAGACTCCACCTTAAGTTGGATTTTATCTATCCCTGTTTATGGTTTTAGATCCATGTTTTACACTTCATCCTCATCCAGGTCGCATCAAAAGTAACATCCCTGCTTATAATAACCTTTGATATTGCAGATTTCATATTCCACAGCTTGTAACCCTTCACACCTTTAGGATAACCATTAAAAACACACTTTACAATTATAGGATCAAGCTTGTCTTGCTTAATATGGGCAAAATCTAAAGCTCCAAACACTTTCAAGCTGGAATAGTCTGTCGGCCAGCCACTCCAAACCTCCATAGGCGTCTTTAGATTCATATATGTTGATGAAAATATGTTCATCAAGTATGTTGTAGTACTAACAGATTCCCCTATGAAATTTTAGTTAATATAGCTTCCAACAACATACACCTAACCCATTCCAACAAAATCATATTCATTCTTTCTGCAAGATCATTCCAATGCGGTCTCTATGCAACCATTCTATACCTCTATATACCTTTGTTCTTGGAAAAATCATTAAAATTCTCTAAATAACTTCACGCCTTTGTGAGTTCTCAAAATTTTCAACCTCAAATGACATGCACCATACCCTTAATGGCATTCGCTATACATTCTAGAATAATCATTAATTATTCTAACAAAATATGAATTCACGTCATAAGTGAAAACGGACGTTGGTCCCAAAAGGTCCGAATGAGCATACTAAAATGGCCTTCCAGACTTGTGCACTCCTACCCAAACTTCTCTTCATCTATTGTTCCAGTGTGCAGTTACCGTAAAACTCTAGTTTTCTCAAAACAAATTCCAAGAAAACCTTGTTTAACTAATTCAACTAAACTTCTTTCACTAATATGATCCAACCTCAAATGCCATAGTTTAGTTATGTCTTCATTTTTTACACTAGTTACTAATGTATTATAAATAACACTAGAACCTAATAAAATACATGAATTATTTATTATAGATCTTTTTGCTATTACTAATTAATAATAAGAAATTCTCATTACTCCACTTTCAAACCTAGTGAAATATCCAAGATCATCAAACATGCTAATGGAAATTAAGTTTCTTTTAAGTTTGGGAATAAATGTCACATCATAAAAAAAATCATCATCATCAAATATTTTGAGTATGATAGAACCCATACCTTAAACTCTACATGCCTCATTATTATCAAAATATAGATTTCATATTCTATTAATTACAAGGTCTCAAAGTATCTCGTTTCTTTGACAGATGTAATATGAGCATCCTGAGTCCACGATCCAACTTTTCTCATGTTTCCAACTTTCTGTTGTTAGTGCTCCTGCACTCCCATAACCTTTATCTTCACTAACAGAAATCTAAGCAGACGAACAACCACTGCCTCCTCTCTCATGTCACTCCTTGAAATGACCGGGGCTGTAATAATAATAATAACATTTCAATTTTAACATGTTACCCCCAATATTTGACTTATACTTGGACTTGTGTCCTTTTGCTTTTCCTCTCTATTTGTACTTGGTTCTTCCCCTTGATATATTAAAACCTTCTTCACCATCATTCACAAACTTTAAATTTTTAAATTTCATCAATTCATTAGTTCTCCAAACCGATTGGACTTCATCCAAGGTAATGATGCCTTCTTCTCCATCAAGCACGGTATCTTTGAAATTCTAATATGACTGAAAGAAAGCATAATTTAGGTGTATGGCTTTGTCTTCATCTTGTAGTTTCATAATATTTTTTACCAAATCATCGATAATATTGTTAAACACGATTAAAAGCTGCATTATTAAGTTGTTCTCCACCATACTGTAATAATACAGTTATATCAAACACTACCTTTGTGCTAATGAATTGGTCATATACATTAAGTTAAATTAATCTTATTTTTATTATTATATGAATTACAAAATAATCTAAATTGAAAATAATTATTTTCTAAAAAATAAATGAAATGTTATAATCGTTATTACTAAATAAAACACATGTTGTATAGATGTAACATTGAACGATTTTTGAGGTGTGAGTTTAAATTTTCATTCTCTCTATAATGTTATAACTAAATATAACTCTTCTATTAGATCCAATGGTCTCAAGGTAGCCCTACGAGAAGAAGTGAGGAGAGTTAAGAGAAAATAGAAAAAGTTTAGGTTTGCACCTCTTGAGCCGCTTTTAAAGTATTACAAATAAGGTCAGCATAACCATATCTATTTGGTGGAGTAATAACTCTCCTCTCCGTATCGTGCTAGTTGGTAGCCCAAAGCAGTTATTGTTGGGCTTCCACTTTCTTCAGGTTCTTGAGTCTCATCCTCTTCTTCCCTCTTATGAGTTAAAGACTCTACCTTAAGTTGAATTTTCTCTATCTCTGTTTATGGTCTTAGATCCAGGTTTTACACTTCATCCTCATCCGGGTCGCATCAAAAGTAACATCCCTGCTTATTATAACCTTTGATCTTCCAGATTTCATATTCCACAGCTTCTAACCCTTCACACCTTTAGGATAACCATTAAAAACACATTTTACAATTATAGGATCAAGCTTGTCTTGCTTAATATGGGAAAAATCTAAAGCTCCAAACACTTTCAAGTTGGAATAGTCTGCCGGCCAGCCACTCCAAACCTCCATAGGTGTCTTTAGATTAATATATGTTGATGAAAATATGTTCATCAAGTATGTTGCAGTACTAACAGATTCCCCCTATGAAATTTTAGTTAATCTAGCTCCCAACAACATACACCTCACCCATTCCAACAAAATCATATTCATTCTTTCTGCAAGATCATTCCAATGCGGTCTCTATGCAACCATTCTATACCTCTATATACCTTTGTTCTTGGAAAACTCATTAAAATTCTCTAAATAACTTCACACATTTGTGAGTTCTCAAAATTTTCAACCTCAAATGACATGCACCATACCCTTAATGACATTCACTATACATTATAGAATAATCATTAATTATTCTAACAAAATATGAATTCACGTCATAAGTGGAAATAGACGTTGGCCCTTAAAGGTCCGAATAAACATACTAAATTGGCCTTCCACACTTGTGCACTCCTACCCAAACTTCTCTTCATCTTTTGTTCCAGTGTGCAGTTACCGTAAAACTCTAGTTTTCTCAAATTTCCTTTTCCAAGAAAACATTGTTTAACTAATTCAACTAAACTTCTTTCACTAATATAATCCAACCTCAAATTTCATAGTTTAGTTATGTCTTCATCTTTTACACTAGTTACTAATGTACTAGAAATAACACTAGAACATAATAAAATACATAAATTATTTATTATAGATCTTTTTGCTATTACTAATTAATAATAAGAAATTCTAATTACTCCACTTTCAAACCTAGTGAAATATCCAAGATCATCAAACATGCTAATGGAAATTAAGTTTCTTTTAAGTCCGGGAATAAACATCACATCATTAAAAAAAATCATCATCATCAAATATTTTGAGTATGATAGAACCTATACCTTAAACTCTACATGCCTTATTATTACCAAAACATACACTTCACATTCTATTAATTAAAAGGTCTCAAAGTATCGTGTTTCTTTGACAGAGTAATATGAGCATCTTGAGTCCACGACCTAAATTTTCTCAGGTTCCCAACTTTCCGTTGTTAGTGCTCCTGCACTCTCATAACCTTTATCTTCACTAACAAAAATCTAAGCAGACGAACAACCACTGCCTCCTTTCTCATGTCACTCCTTGAAATGACTGGGGTTGTCATAATAATAACATTTCAATTTTGACATGTTACCCCCAATATTTGACTTATACTTGGACTTGTGTCTTTTTTTCTTTTCCTCTCTATTTGTTCTCAGTTCTTCCCCTTGATACATTAAAACCTTCGTCACCATCATTCACAAACTTTAAATTTTATCAATTCATTAGTTCTCAAAACCGATTGGACCTCATCCAAGGTGATGATGCCTTCTTTTCCATCAAGCACGGTCTAATATGACCGAAAGAAAGCATATTTTAGGTGTATGGCTTTGTCCTCATCTTGTAATTTCATAATAAGTTTTACCAAATCATTGATAATGTTGTTAAACACTATTAAAAGCTGCATTATTAAGTTGTTCTCCACCATACTGTAATAATACAGTTATTTCAGACACTACATCTGTGCTAATGAATTGATAATATACATTAAGTCAAATTTAGACCACATAGACACATTAAATGTGTCTATAGCTACTTCTCTCAATACCTTGTCCCTGAGACACAATATAAAAACATTGATTGCCTTATACTTCATCTTGATTTTCTCTGCGCCGAAAGATACGATCGAATATGTGTTTCTCCCTTTATTGCCTTAACATATTTATGTTGGATTAAAATTGCCTTCATCTGTAACTTGCACAACCAGAAGCCATTACTCATGGTGAAATTCTCAATATCCCACTTTGAACCCATTATGTTTAATTTTATTGATCTTTTTCCTCACGATGGGCACTAACTGTTTAGAGATTCAGTTAACTCACACCAATACCTTAATGTATGAAGCAAAATCAAAAGAGGTAGCCAAGAATAATATTATACAAAAATAATAATAAATAAAATCTGGGCACAAAAAAGTTGTGAGTTTTTGCAAAATCGTATTGTAATTTGATGTGGAGTTCATTTCATACTAATGAATGATAATGAACCTCATTTCTAATATGATATGGTTATATATATATATATATATTTATAAAAAATATAGAGTTATAGAAAATTTATCTACCTTGTATTATATGTAGGCCAATGCTTAAGAAAAGTACTAACAAAACGGTATTAAAATAAATATGAGTTTGTCAAAGGAAAGGGGTCCTATTGTTTACAAGATGTTTGGTGAGAATACAGAACGAACCTAAAAGAGACTCCTAATGAAACTTTATTCACATTGGTATGGTGGTTGTTCTTCAAGAATAAATTATGATTGCAAGACATATAGTTCAATTTTATTCTTTAAAAATGAATATCGAGGAAATAAACTTGCAATTGATTGATAGAAGAGCATTAAATTCAAAACAAGCAAGAGCAGAGCACTAACATGGGCTAATGAAAAGTAGATTTGATTCAAAGTTGAACCGAGAAGTTTCAAGGAAGTTAATTTAGTCTTAAGGAGAGTCTTTCATGGATCAAAAAATAATAACACTAGTAAACTATCTCTAATTGAGATGATTATTTAAGATACTATATAAATGAAACCATGGTGCATATGGATTGGATGATATTGATAGAAACATATTGAGACATCATTGTAATATTTCTCATCTGAAATTGTATGAAACTCGATTTTAATCAGACCGATCTACTATTTTTTGCACTTGGTGGTACATAGGTTTTTTAGGAGATACCCAATGAGCCATCACTAATTTAAAGATTGTTTCCATTTATATAATATAACAAAAACGAATATAAGCCAAACCATTTAAAGATTGTTTCCATTTATATAATATAACAAAAACGAATATAAGCCAAACCGATAATATTTAAATCAGGAGGCCATGCAAGATGTCGTAAACACCGAGATATATGTTAAGTAAGTGAACATGACCATAAGCTAATCCAAAGATACTTTCATATGAAAAGAGGATTAAAATATGGCCATAAAAGTTGGTTAACAAAACTCAATTAAAGTTGAATAAATTTTAATATTATTGTATGTCATAAATCACAATGATGAATGATAAAGAATGCGTTACCAATAAGTTAATAATATGTGATATTTTATAAATATTATTTTGTAAAATGCGGTATTCTATGAATATTGTTCGTAAACAAAATAAAAGAATAGTGAAATAACATAATTGAGTAGTTAATATTAAAGTAAAACTTCTTATATGATAATTATTTTTTATATCAAGTAAATTGTCATAAGTTCAATTATGACAAGTTAAATATGTTTACGAGATAAAAGATAATAATTTAAAGCTAATAAAGCAATGATGTAGATTGAAAAAGTTATAAGAATAAATATGATATATTGAATAAAGTGCAAATAAAAACGATAAGGTATCTAGTTGATACTGCCCGATAAAAACAAAAGATTCATAAAAGATACATAAAATAAAGATCACATATGACTAAAAATATAGTTTGTGAAAAAGTTATGAATAGTTAATGAGTCAAACTATATATATACCCAATTCGGGTTTAAGTATACCCAATTTTGAGTATACCCAAAGGTGATCTAAGTATACCCAATTTTTTTCAAAAATGCCCTTTTGTGGGTATATAAGCCAAATTTATTTTTACTAAGTTCATCCACTCCACTTAAACCTACACTTTCTCTCACTTCACTCATATCTCTCACTTCTCTCTAGAATCTCACCTCAATTCTCTCTTATTTTTCCGGCGAACCACCACCACCACCACCACTCCTCCTCCTCCTCCTTCATCATGGTCAAGAACAAAAACCCTCCTCCGCCTCTTACGTAAGTCCCCAAATTAATTTTGTTACTTAATTTTGTTAGATTTAGGTATGAATTTTAGTTTTTGGTTAGATTTAGGGTTGAATTTTGCGTTTAGGATAAAATTAGGTAGAGAATTAGGGTTTAGGGTAGAATTAGGATTAGATTTGGGGCCATTTTCCAGCCAACTCGCCGGCTGGAAAATGGTCGGCGACGCACCGGTGGTGCGCCTTGGGCAGCACCATCGGTGCGTGATGGTGTGCCGCTCGGTACACCAGTGTACCAAGCGGCACACCATCTGTGTGCCGAGCGGCACAATGACCTGTGTCGCTTGGCACACAGTGCCGAAACCGAGCAGCACTAGCACCCGTGCCGCTCGGTTCACCTTGTATGGTACCTATGGTACCCGATTTTTTTATAAAAAAAAACTCCAATTTTTTTGTTTTAAAAGTTCCGGTATTGCATTTTTAAAAAAAAAACTTCAAATTTCACCATACGTATAGGACTATTGATGATTTAAATTTTATATGTTAGTGTTATTAATTTCGTGCTTTGTTTCGTATTTTTGTAGGTCAGACGCAGTGGAGGAGCGACGTCTTCCACGATCCAGGGTGTATCCCCCTGGGTCACGTCCGCCGCCGCCAGGCAAGAGTATTAAGATTGTTCGTGCGGTTGAAAATGAGCGGGTCCGCGATGCCAAGCGCGGACGAGATTTACCAGATGACCCTGAGACTATTCGTGTTAGGGAGGAGGAGGAACGGATACAGACTGATCGGTCTTTGCGCCGAATCAAGCATGGCCAGAGGAAGGAAAAGGCCATAGCGACTGAGGTGATTGATATCAGAGGTGGAGGCTCCTCACGACGAGAGACGTCGTCATCACATACACATAGATCACCACCTCCCACTGCTAGTGATCCACCACCTCCCTCTCCTTCTCGCAGAGCTGCGTCCCATGCGCATACTATTACACATCCACCACCTGTTAGCGACAGGGTGGATGCCACTGGGGACCCTGAGCAGGACACGATTGACGAGGAGCACATAGATGCCATCCACACCGAGGAGCAGCGAAAGACGTTTACATTTCTGAAATGCAACAAGATCCCTATATTTCCTGACTACAAGGAGCATGAGGCGTACCACGTCTTCATCGGACAAGTAAGTACCTAATTATTAAACGTCTACTCTAAGGTTTTACTATTATTATGTTTTGACTTAGTTTTTAATTTATAGGATCGCACTACACTGGGCGTACAGGCACATTATAATGTGCTACGTATGTGGGACTTGACTGCTCAGCCAGGTGTGCAGCGATTTTTGGCGCGGACTCCTTTTGGTCCTCTTATAGCCCACCTGTCTCAGTACTTCACACATTCCGTCTTAGACGAGGTTTTTGTTGAGCGTTGGCATCAGGAGACCAACACTTTCCATTTCTCATTTGGAGAGATGACGATTACGCTCGATGATGTCAGCTGCATTACAGGTCTCCCTGTAGTTGGTCGGACACTTGATGTAGTCACGGCTCCACGTGACGAGGCATACACCTACTACGCTAGTATGTTAGGTCTGACAGTGGATGAGGTCCGCACAGAGATACAGTCCACCAGAGGCGTTGGCTTCAAGATAAAGTGGCTGAGGGAGACTTTCACCAGGGGGCGCTACATCGAGCAGACTGATGCTGAGACTATCCGCCAGGTATCACGAGCATACCTTATGTTCTTATTTGGTTGCACTATTTTTGCGGATACTAGTCAGAAGAGCGTGAAGGCTGACTACTTGTACGGGTTAGCCAATATGGACTCTGGGTTATGGGACATAGCGTGGGGTACGAGTGCATTGGCATTCTTGTTCCGTGGTTTGGGTGATGCTTCGAAAGCATCAAAGCATAACCTTTATGGTTTTGTAGCTATGCTTGATTGTTGGATCTATGACCACTTCCCAGCGTTTAGTGCCTCAGAGAATGCTGACCACGTAGCGAGGCAGCCTAGGATTATGAAGTGGCTGCCGAAGCGGATTGTTGGGCAAAACATCCGCCCCAAATCGGTCATTCGTACTCTCCTCGCTGATCAGAAGGAGTCAGATGTAAGTTTTTAAATATTTGTTTTCCATTACAATTTTGATATTAAGTGTTAGGATTTTAAATCAATCTAATTGTTTTAATATTTTGTAACAGGTGCTATTTTAGCCATACGAGGACATTAGAGTCCAGTTTCCAGTCCAGGAGATCCGCACTATTGTTTATCCTTTGCGGATGATGAGCACGGTCGAGGGCTACATGCCTAATCGGGTTATGCGCCAGTTCGGACGGTTTCAGGATGAGCCCGAACTCCCACTTGTACTACGACCGGGTTACAGGAAAGGAGATCTGGCCATGTACACGTGGCGAGAGAGCGCATGGCTCGATTGGCGTCTGCACTTGCTTGCTGAGGATCGTTTGACAGTTACCATTGCCACATATAGACAGTCAGCGACGAATACCTACTGGAGGTACCTGGCTGAGTATGGTTGGCATACTATCACTCCCCCACCGCGTACCACGGACGATAGACTTTTAGACGTCGTTCGCTCCATTGTTACTATGCCTGTCGAGCGTGGGGAGGCGGGTGCGCTGAGGTGGAGAGATCAGGTCCTGCAGCTATTCTCTCCATGGTTGTTTGTCCTCATCATCGGACTTGTTCTAGCGTTGTTATGATCTTTCATTCTTGTGGACTTCTTAGTTGTTTCAGTATCTTGTTTTGTATTATGACTTATGACATCTACTTTGTAATATGACTTATGACTTCTACTATCTACTGCTTCTACTGTTCTTTTTTTTTTTGTACTTAACTTGATCTAACATAAGTCATACCAAAACACCATAACACCAAAACACCATAACACTATACTAGTAATTCTCGATTTTCTGTACTTAACTTCATATTAAATTCGTCAAAAACTAAAATTATAATAGTAATTCATTCACTTAAAATCCATAACACCAAAACACTATAACATTCAGGTATAAACTTGTCAAAAAAAACACCATAAACCGAAAACAAATTTTTAAAAACACCATAAACCCAAAACATATTTTTTTTAAAAATACAAGTTAAATTGCACCATGGGTACGCAGTCAGTGGTACCTATGGTGCACACTACTGCGTACCCATGGTACAGTAGCCTGTGCACCATGTTTACACAGGAGGCAGTACCGATGGTACCATGCACCGGCCGGCACGTTACGTACCGACCGGTACATGGTACCATCGGTACACAGTCTAGTGTACCGTTGGTACACCACACTGTGTACCTATGGTGCACGCAGTTTGCACCATAGGTACACAGAAGACAGTACCTATGGTGCGCAATTTTTTCTTGAAGTTTTTTTCCCGGTTTTTTTCCCGCGTTTTCTTTTTTCGCGCTCTAGAATTCCCGCCAATGTAAACTCTCATTATTCTATATAAGGAAGCATACCTTACAACACCAAACACACAAAACTCTCCTTTTAACATAGTTGAAGTCTATCATAATGGGTTGGAGTGTGTTTGATGATGCTCATCTGCTCAAGGCTGCGAAAGCTGTGAAGTTCAAACGGCCGGACGATAATACTGATGAGTTCTTTGATGAAGTTTTGTGTATGATGTATTTCATGTACGGCGAAATGTCTACATCTAGACAAATGCCTTGATCGCGTACTCGTCAAGAGGTAGCCACTAGGTACAAGTCTATAACTAGTGGACCGATGTTCTTGGTGTTTAACGAGCCCCCAGAAGTCAGGAATGAAGCGTTCGACTCCTTCGGTTTAATGATCACAGACTATATGTCGTTGGAAATGGCACAATACGTTCATTCTCAAATTTCCATGAAGGAGGAAACAGTGCGTATTCTCAGCGACAATGGACGCTATGATTTTGACTAACTGTCTGTTCTATATCAAGTTATGTACTAATGTTTACAATATGTTGTTGTTGCTTGTTTGTGATGTTTTATTTTAGTTATGAAATGATTATTGGCTTATCGTTATAAGTTGGTAATTTTAATGAATTAATGCAATAATAGAGAAAATACCAAAATAACCAAAACGATGTAGTAAAACAAAGTTCTAAACATCATAAATCCTTACAAATGACGTAAAGCGACCAAAAGACACAGAAGAGTTCGAAACAATAAACCCGACCGAAACACATAAACCTACTAAAAAAACTCGTCAAGATTAGTTACTTCTGGGAATGAACTAACTGGCTTTCTACCTTCGAGTTCCGTATATTTCTTGCAGCGACCAACTAATGGTAGCTCCCAATGCGTAGCCTCTTCGCTCTTCAACTTCTGCCACGTAGGATGTATGCGTGCGCAAGGGCAAAGGGGCTTGATTGATAGCTGTTTCATAGGTACTTAAATTAGAATCAACAATTGAGTAATATAGTGGTGAGAAAAAACATAACCATATATCGAATGACTTACATTGACAAAGTGGTTAGTATCGACGAATCCAAACCCAATCTCACGTCTTTGGGCCATAATGGGAGGCTTACCGCGCAGAGGGAAAAAAGTATGACTACAGTTGTGATTCCCTACGAGTGACACAAAATGAACAA
The DNA here is from genome assembly GCA_036936605.1 of Limnanthes douglasii subsp. nivea. Classification (NCBI taxonomy): domain Eukaryota; kingdom Viridiplantae; phylum Streptophyta; class Magnoliopsida; order Brassicales; family Limnanthaceae; genus Limnanthes; species Limnanthes douglasii. Next base: position 127,094 of record JAUPFV010000109.1, read on the forward strand.
TGCATTCGAACTTGGTTGCAATCGCAATACCCATTTCAGGCATTGTCATCCAATATTTGGGTGATGCTAGTGTCTCGTAGTAGTTTATACTTTCTGCAACCTTCAGGTAATCCTCTTTACCGTTATATATCTTGCTGTATGTGTTGTAGTTTTCCATTAGCTCATCGTATATTGCCTTCCGAACACCTCGCCGTCCTTCTTCATGACCATACAACCCGAATGAAACTGCTCTATATCCACAATGTCCATCTGGCTTAACATCATTAATACCGGATATAAAAGGGTTGAAGTGAATCGGAAACCAATGCAAAAAACCTTTCGGGTCATGTATTAGTTCTGTGACTCGATCAATGGACGGTTGTACGATGTTGCTACCTAACGAGGCAATGGAAGAGGTACGAGTACGAGTACGAGGTACTCTAGGCACATCTGCCCGAATCGTTGATTCACTACCAACTGCTTTACTCTTTTTAACTTTTGTTGGTTTTAAAGACTGCATGACTGCATCATGACTAGCTTCATCCTCTTTTAGCGGGTACTCCCCTCCGCTCATGTCCCGTTTAGTGGATGATGTATCAACCACTAACTTTCTTTTCACCTGTGGGCGGCCTCAGTGTTTCTGCTTCTCCAATGGCTCTAGCAATGACGATGTTTCAGGATAAACAACTTCAAACCATTTCTTGTAAATATGTTTGATACGGCTTTCATCTTTCGTATCCATAACATCGTTAACTAGATTTAGCAGATCATATTTGAGAATTTCCATGGTCGTACGGAATGTACGAGGCATTATTTCTAACCTTGTCCAGTGGATGTGAAAAGCATCTAGAGAGGCAGATATTCCACTTTTACGCCACTTGCGGACCTGGTGATAGCAAGGTATACCATGGGTAGATTTTACAGCGCATATACACTCGCCAGTGTCTTTAACATCCGGCCCATCTTCAATAGCGACCATCTTGGTATCTTCGCCCTTCTCTACTTCAGAGAAAAATAGTTCTAACGCCACGTGGGAAACCTTGCCTCGAATCTCATCAAACAGTTTATCCGCGAACTTATGCAGTGCTATGTAACGACTTTTCTCGAACGACGACCTAATGGCAGCATGTTGGATTTCAACAAGCGAATGAACCCTCCCCCAAAATAACTCAAAGTTTAATTTACTCGTACGTATGTAACGCTTTAGGTTAGAATGAGCACTCTCGACGCGGTTTGTTGTGCAATGTCCCAAATACATGTTTTTGTTCGTCTTCCAAACAACAAATTTGTCCATGTACTTATCGAGCCACGATTTTTCAGTGTATTCAATTGCTTCAGGGTAAGCTTTGTACTTCAATAGCATCTCCCGTCTGGCGTGATCGAATTCAATCTCTGATTTACTATACGCAATCTTCTGCCAAGCACTAACAAATTCTTTATGATCACTTTTCTCGCGGAAGTGCTTTCTTGTTTGCCCTAGAACATTTTGGTTAATGTGCCAGCGACATAACATATGCGTTGTCTCTGGGAATACCACTTCTATAGCATTCATCAATGCTAAATCTCTGTTGGTTAGGATGACCCGCGGTTCTTCAATTCCATGAACGGAAATCAACGATTTCAAACACTCTAATACCCATTTGAAGTTGTTTAACTTCTCACCCGACATGAAGGCAAATGCCGCACAGAAAGTCAATCCAGTACACATCACACCCACTATCTCGAAAAATGGCATACCATATCGTATCACTTTATATGTACTATCCATAATCAAAACTATCGGAAATGTGCGCAAAAGGTCAACACTGACAGGATGGGAAAAAACAAATCTGTAATGATTTGTCCATCGTCTTCACCAGATTTATGCCATTCATAATAATTGTGTGACTTAAGCTCACCCCACAAGAACTGAAGTTGTGACCTACCCGCCTTCTTTAGAACCCGATTTTTCTGTCGTGCATTGTAGATTGTTCGCATGGTAGAAACATTATCTTCGTTCAATTGCTTCACACCATTCAGTATATCTCTGGGGTTAGTACCAATGAAGGTCGCTCGTTCAACATACTCCATCTCTTCATCATTCAAACGGCCAGCAAAAGAATGACCATCTAGATGTATAGAAGTTTCATGGTTATGAGTACCACATTTTACTTCTAACTTCCATTGATCTGGGGCAACCATTGACCCGAGAAGCTGAAATGGGCAGTCAATCTTTTTCGTTCCTGTAGACTTCCGTTTGCGGTCTTTTTCTGCAACCCTTGGAATATATTTACCCCCCCCCCCTCTCACACTGGAAATAAACTCTCGGACTTTTTCTGCTGTTTGCTTTGTCACGCCGACTTATGTTGATAACCATACCATAAAGTTTTCCGATTTTCGTAACCCATTTCACCAACGCGTCGTGTGTGTAGAACTCGGTAGTGAAGAACAAATGACTATAATCGGTAGTGGAAGGTGCCTCAGTCCCACTTGCGACATCCGTCCCCTGTTACACAACAAAAAAGCACAATAAACATTCAAGTATAGTTAACAACATAAAAAAATCAGGCTTTTTTTCGAAAAACATGCGAAAATCCAAGGTTCTGAGGCCTAAAACCGGTGGTTCTAGGCCTCAGAACCGGCCGGACACGGCCATAAGCACCACCGGTGCTGAGGCCATGAACCGGTGGTGCTGGGGCCTCAGAACCGAGCGGACTGAGGCCCCAGGTCCACCGGTTCTTGGCCTCAGCACCAGTGGTGCTGGGGCTGTGGAACCGACCGGCTACGTGACCATGCACCATCGGTTCCTACCCATAGAACCGATGGTGCGTAGGTGACGCACGACAGGTTCTTGGCCAAGAACCGGCCGTGCGTCACCTACGCACCATCGGTTCCATGGGCCGGAACCGATGGTGCATGGTTCGCCGAGTTCTTCAATACCTTCGCCGGCGACGGTGGTGGCGTTTCCGGCCACCATGGCTCCTTCTCCGGCGACTCAATCTCTTTTTCCGGCGAAATTCATCATTGTTTCTCTCCAGCGACATCAACTCCTCCACGCTGATCCCTAGTTCTGCTTCCGACATGATCGATTTTGTGTTTTAGTTTGACTGTTCTTGATTTTCTTAGGAAGTTTGAATTAGGTTTCAAATTTTTTAAGAAACTATACTATTTGGATAGTAAATTCAGCAAAGAAGAGTGTTTGTTTGGGTATACATAGTGAAATAGGACTTTTGGGGAATTGGGTATACTCAGGATACACTTAGTAGTTTTTTTAAACTTAATGGCAGTTTAGATATTAATTTTCTGATAGAGGGTAAAAATGTCAAAAAAAAGTCAATCGAAAGTCAACTGTTGTTTTTGGGTATACTTAAACCCGTTTTTGGTATATATAGCCATACCCATAGTTAATTTGATTACGACAAAGATACTAGAGAAAGAACTGATGGCTTTAAAACTCAAGAAATAAGAAAAAAAAATAGATAAAATCTAACCCTAGGTTAGAAGGAATAATAGAGACTGAGAGAATAATCTCAAAATTGAATTAAACCAAGTGTTAAAAGTAGGATTTAAGAGATTTTTTATAGAAGTGTTCCAAATTCTGCACAAATATTACAGCCTGTTCTCTACGTAATACAAATAAAGCAAATCTAATTTCAAAGAGGTTGGAGTTGCCTAAGTATTTTAAATAAATCCAACAAAAATAGAGAAATACTAAAAAAACACGAAAACAACTAAAAGAGGTCATAAACGATTGAAATGTGGGCATGAATTTCATCATCCTACTTCGTGCCGTGATAGTTCTAATATTTGTTGGGCTTCTCAACGTGCTCGATTTCACTAGTCATAGCGTCTAATTCTGTTAACCGAGCCCCGAATAAGTTTCATTTCTATTTGTGCAAAAGGACCATATAGTCGTGGGCTTGTGCAATTACATCATCATCTTCTTATTGGGAACACTTTACCCAAAAATTCTCAGATTTATCATTATTTGTCGTGGTAGTAAACGACACCAAGTACTTTATGTTGAAGACACTATGTGTCTTTATGTGGCTGAGAAAACCTATCAACAACCATAAAAATAGAGTCGTTACCTCGCTACTTTGTTAGCCATCCAGAGACGAAATACATGTTCACGCTTCGCCATGGTCTCTTCGGTATAGGATGTTGTAAGTATATACAAACGTTGGTGGTCGTTCTCTTTGCCATTTGGAAAACCCGACATCCATCCATAAAAGGATAACATTTCTCCTTAAATGCGGCCAAACAAATTGGTGGATATATAATGGAGGGTTTGATCTCGACCACCATGCCCCTCGTTGTGTCTTTTTTGTATAATAAGTAGTCTCAAACTTCCCTCAAGAATACAGAATAAGTTACCTTTAGAAAGATAGTTGTTGCTCACTATAAAATATTTTCTCAAACATGCCTCAATTTCGTCTAGAATATGTCCAAAATATGTATCAGTAGCCAGCAGATCTTTCATCATCTGAAACCCCACAACCTTTACTTCCATGTGAATCATCATACTTCGTCTGCTCAATGCATCAGCCACGCGGTTAACTGTCCCCTGAAGTGTGCTTGATAAAAAAAACAAATTGTTGTAGGCCTTTTCTTAACTATGTATATGCTTGAAGGCATCACAATCGGTGTACATTACAAGTCGTTACAGACCAAATAAGAACTTTAGTTCTTCAAGGCCCACATCACTGCTTAAAACTATTTTTCATAAGTGGTGTAGTTGAGTTTGAACCCACTTAACTTCTCATTAAAGTAGGCGACTAGTCGTCCATTTTGGCTGAGGACAACTCTTATACCCAATCAAGATGCATCATAATGTAATTTCAACCGTCTAGAAAAATCAAGTGTAACGAGAATAAGTGCAGTGGAAGTCTTACCTTAATTTCTTCAAACACAATAGTTACTTTATGGGTCTAATAATATGTTTTTCCCTTCATATAATATGTAATAGGAGCCATGATTGTAGTAAAGTTATAGATGAACCTCGTGTAGAATAAAACCAGCCTATTAAAAGAACAGACTTTGGTGATCGAGGTAGGTATGGGCCAATCACGTACTGCAGCTACCTTAGACTCATCCACTGATAGGAAATCCTTCGAAATAACATACCCAAAGAACATAACTGAATATGTAAAAAATGAACACTTTCCTAGTCCTACAGAAAAGTTTTGTTGTCTCAGAAAAAACTAATACTTCTCGTAAATGTTGGAGGTGCAACTCCTCCATAATGTTATAGATCAAAACGTCTTCAAAATAAACAATTAATAACTTTCCATTGAAGGGACGAAATACCTGATTCAATAACCTCATAGATGTTCTAGGATCATTGGAAAGACTGAATGGCATGAACATACAGTCAAACAGACCTTCTCGGGTCTTAAAGTTTATCTTCCACTCATCTCTCATTCAAATGCGGATTTGATGATACCCGCTCTTCAAATCCAGTTTGTAAACACTGTAGCACCACTCGACTAATCTAATAAGTCATCAAGCATGATAATAAGAAACCAATTCTTGACAGTGATCTTATTGATAGCCCAGAAATTCATACACGTCCTCATTAAACTACCTTTCTTTGGTGTTAATAGTGCTGGAAACACGTAAGGCTAAGGCTCTCACAGATGTGGTCTTTAGTCAATAGTTATTCCACCTGTCCCCTTAGCTCATCATGCTCCTTCACACTCATCTAGTCGAAAGGTCGATTTGGAAGACTATCACCCAACACTAGGTCAATCTGGTGTTAGATGTCTCGCAATGGAAGAAGAGCTATAACCAAATTATTGGGAAACACAACAGAAAAATCTACTAACAGCAGGTGAACTTGCGCAGGTAGCCAAGCAAATAGATCATCATTACATTTTTTTACCATCAATAGATTCTCGTATCACTAGCATGCTCTAAAAATACTTAACGACCTAGAAAGTTCATATACGAATCTTATAATACAACAAGTGCATGTCTTGGGGATACCTCCTTAGATGGTTCCAATGTAATTTTAGTTTCATTCCATATGAAACTATAACGGTTCTTCCTAGCATCATACATGCAACTTCTATCAAATTTCTATGGTTATCCTAACAGTATGTGACAAGCATCCATAGAAATAACAGCACACCATGCCTTATCCTTATAATTACGTACATAAAAAGACATTAGAAATCTCTTTGAAATATTTACCTTTACTACTTTTCTTCAACCAGGCTAGTTTGTAGGGGTTGCAGTTATTTTCTGTCTTCAAGACTAGCACATGCACAGCTTCCTCGGAAATTACATTTTCATAACTCCCTGAATCGATTACAAATTTACGTACCTTTCATTCAATAGTATAAGTTGTTAAGGGAATAACAAAGATGAATGCCATATAATTACTTTTATTAGTCAAAGAAGATTTAGGTTACATTCTACAACCCTTTATTTATACTTCATATTATAGTTCTTTTCCATTACACCACTACTCTCGTCAACTACTTACACGTCCCCACTATATTTACATTGTGGAAGCTGACTTTAAGGAAAGTGTGCAAATAGTTTGATTGATTCTTATATCGTGGCTTTAAACCATTATCCGAGGTGGTTAAACAGTTTTTCTTGTTCAACAATCCCATCCAGTCATTTTATCTCTGCTCGATGGTAATTATGCTCGGTTTCCATCTGACCTTAGTCGCCACCTACTTATCTTATCACTTCTTTATATTGCCGAGCTCTTATCCAATCATATTCCCTCTGCTCGGTGTTTCTTATGCTCAGCGTTCGCCTGACTTTGGTCAATACTTTATTACCTTATCTTGACTTCTCCTTGCCTTTAGTGAAGTCCACCGACCAAAAGGTTCAGCTTTGCGCCTACTTTCTTTCAACTTTACAATCATCTCGGTCTTCTTCTCTGTTCTGCTTGGTCGTATTTATCTGTTCTCTTTGTGTGGTAATTACCCCCTTATCAGAAGTTGGCTGGAATATGTTCTTCTGCATCCAATCATCACTATCATTGCTCACCATAGGTGCAAAACAAACACGTCTGAGAACCAACGAAAACCCAATATCCCTTTCATATACCTCTTCCGATTGAACCTCATCAATAACATACTCCACTTCCTCATCAAATTGTGACTCACCCTGAAAATCAGTAGATTTGTGAACAAGCCCCTCAACTAGGGACATGTGAGTAAGTACATGGATGAATATGGGCTGCATTTGGTAGTGCTATGTGGGACTTGGAATCGTCCTTTTGGGAAACACCATCAGTGTTGTCTTGGTAATATCTCATCCATATAGCTTTCTCGAAAAGGCTTTCTCTAGATGCGGGGCATGCTAATGTGCTTCAAATACATTGACAAGGTCAAAGATGTTTAACTGGTCCTGAAAGTGTTTCCTCATCCCACTTATGTAGTGAGATACTAATTGATTAGTTGTATCAGCAATATCCACATGGCTTTGCAACTTGAAAAAAATCATTAATTCATTCATCAACAGTTTTTTACCCTTATAATTGCATAAATTTTGGGCAAAAACCCACATGCTGGGATATTATAATTGCATAAATGTAGGTTAAAACACAGCCTTCAAGTGTTTGACAAACTTAACCAATGTAGTTATTTTCGGCTTATATTTCCTCGACTTGGTTTTCTTTAGCTGCTGCCACCAAGATCTCGTTCGACTTCAAAATTTGGTAGCGACCAATTGCACTCCTTTTGCGTTTGAAATTTCTTTGAAATCAATGAATTCTTCCAATGAAGTGATCCAATCTAGAAATTCCTCTGGTTCGAGACCCTCATAGAACTCCGGGATAACAAGTCTTAATCATGACTTTCATGGGTTGTTTAGGTTGTGATCAAAATCTTTCGGTGGAGGATGCTCAAAGACCTTCTCACGATAGTGTTTGGGATAAAAGCGACCCCTATCATTTTCCCTCCGAGAAGGAAACATATTATGTTCCCAACCAGTCTCTCTCTCAGATTTCCACATATAATTTCTTGTTGTTTTTAAGGAAAAATTGTCAATTCTATCTTGTAAGTTTTTAATTTTTGGATATTTGTTTGTAAGTTGATAGAATTACGATGAGTAATAACTTCAAATTTATATTTTGATAGTTGTTATAATTAATCTTTAAAAACTAGTAGTTCTTTTTAAGTTAACTATACCTTTATTTGATTGAACAAAAATATTGAGTAAAAAGAATTGGTAAGATAGTTTGCTGGTGAAGGCGCTCGACATCAAATGTGAACATATTTTTGTCAACCAATATAAAAGAATTGTAATATTTTTGAAGATAAATATATATTAAATTATGGTAGCAACATAATATAAAATCTAAAAGTATAATTAAAAATATAACGATAGCTAAATGGTGATCTCGGTTTGCCTCTTCAAGATTTCAACAATCGTTTGAGGGAGGTAATATGACCTATTTGGACAAAACAATAAGTGTAAATTGAGTAAAAAATTTGAATCTGAAGAAGTCGATGACCCAACTAACTCGCTGGTGGAATGATATTTTTTTCAAAATGTTGGATTTTCGCTATAACTTTGTTTTATTTGCCATTTTGACAATCATTTCTTTTTCGTCTGGATAATCCAACTTTGATATTGAATGATAAAAATAGTAGTATTATCGAGAGGAACAATAATGTAAGAATGTTTATTTGGACTTTTAGCTGTCGGGATAAACGTTTTCCTTTTTGAAACTATTTATTTGATTTTTTTGGTCGAGCTTCATTTTTTACTTCCCCTAACACTTATTAGATAATTTATTCTTAATAGGAACACATATGTCAAGGATATATACATCACCAATGTCTATGTGTTTGAGCAGTAGATTTTTCATATCTTCTGCGGTAGTAGTAATGTGTGTCTTAGCCATAATAACGGTCTCTTCGACAAACATTTCTAACTCGTCTGCAGACCAATATCCTGAAAAAATAATTTTTTATGGTAAATAAAAGATAATATTAATTTTTTATATTTGTTGAAGGTAGTGTGAGATAATTCATGCTTAAGTTTATGAAATGTTTTGGTGATAAAAACATGAACTACGTATAAAAAAAAAGAAGCACTGTTGGAAATAAATAATATATTTGAAAATAAGTTATAATTAAGACGAAATACTATAAAATATCTATCTAACATGTTTCCATCTATTATGTTTTGGTATGTACACATACTTTATGTGTGAAAAATTCCTAATAACCACTATTACAGAAGAATCGCGTATTCTATAAGTGATATGAGTCAAGAGGTATTACAATACCTTGTTTCCTACCCAATACTATTTAGTGTTCTCCATGTTAGTAGTTAACAATGAGCGGCAAATGTGGGCGAACTGGAAAACTTCAATTATTAAAGGATAAAGTCTTCGATTTAGTGAGCTGTTAAAAATAAAAACTTCATCGCCCACAATACGATTTGAAAGTTGCATTTTGTTTACGTAGACGAATGATTATATCGGCAAGAATTTCTCATTTATATTGTATATTATTTAATTTTGATTCCTCAACATACAAGTAAGATTTAGGTTGTGTTCAAAATTAAATGTTTAAGAAAGTTATGATATGTTAATACATCTTCGAGATGAATAATTGACATACATTTGATTTGGTTTTTATTAGATAATGAAATGATGTTCGGTTACATAGTTTAAAGAAGTAAAGTTTCCACTAAATATTTCCTAATTTTTGTTGATTCATCAATGGTAATATATTTTTCTTAGATGGGTTTTTTAAAATATGGATAAGGTGTTTTCCAAGATATTTTTTATGTAAATATGAAGACGAGTAAAAAATTAGTACTAAGAGAGTTTCTCGATTCGTTTCTTAAATCCATCTATGAGCCACTTCATTGGTCATGTTAAATTTTGATTTATGAATATACATATATATGAAAAATAAATAATTTTTAAGGAATAACTACTTTTACCTCCCCTCATAAATGTATAAACTGAATAAAATTGAATGTTTAAGAAATAAAGGAAATATACATTCTCTGAAGTTTGGAAACTTAAAAGACCAATACAAGAAATCTCTCAGCAAATTAAGTTTGACCTGAAATTTAGTTTGAAAATATTTATGAGTGTAAGATTTAGTTGTTGTACAAGGTTCAGATTTGATGTTCAATTCTCTAAGTTATACGTATGAAGGAATGCCTTTTCTCGAGATATTGGGCTTCCACATAACATTATTTAATAAAAAAATATATTTAAACAACGATAATGTTGGCCTCAACTATTGCCATGTTTTACGTGCATCCTGAAAAAAATCTAAAGTGATCTTATCTAATTGTAAGAATGGAGCATTGGTGCTGAAAAACGACTTGATGGCGTAATTGATGACACAGAGGACGAAACCCTCTTCACAAATAAAAAATCCACTAAATGCATCATCAAACACTATTAGGTATAAATAAAATACTTTATATATGAGTGGCTTAATGAGTACCTCATAGGAAACTTTATGATCTATGATTTTTGAAAATGTTGTGTAACATTTGGGGTGGGGGTAACATGGAGGCAACTTGCACCTTTCAATCCTTAAAATAAGTTAAAAAAATTCTCTAAACAACATGAAATAAATTTATTTAGTATAGAAACCCATCGGTTGGAACCTGAACCTCTTTGATAGATTCATGAGGGTCTATAGTTTGCAGAGTAAAATACTCGTTTGAATCAGCTTCGATACTTTTTCCACTGACCATATACGTCGGGAATGGTTTAGACCAGATTTCCAATGTGCATTTTTAATGATTAAGTTTCAGATTGACCAAGCAGAGTTGGCAAAAACAACTTAAATAAGTTATGAAAATTATCACCATCATAGTTTCTAAGGACCAACATATCATCATGTAGACTTAAGAATTGCGGCTAAAATGGGTAAAAAAGATCTTATTCAGTAGATGTTGATAAGTAGCCCTATATTTTTAAGCCAAATAACATTTTTTAGCAGTAAACCCATCATCCCCCGACTTTGTCAAGAAAGGTGTACGCTCATAGTCATCAACATGCAGAGGTATCTGGTTCCATCCATAATAAGTATTCATTAAAGATAACATACAATTTCTGGATGTGGCATCCACCAATTGATCAACGCGCGAAAATGGGAAACGATCCCTTGAACAAGCTACGTTAACGTACGTAAAGGCCACACATATCCGTTATTGGTAGTGTTTTTACCGGAACCGAGTTTAAGGTGCATATATGATTGATAACCTCGTAGATATAGCCCATTTTGCTCAACTTTCTACCTCAACTATAATGGATTTGGTATTTTCTATAGAGAAGACGTGACACTTTTGTTTGCCGTATATGAACTTGGTATTGAATGGGAACTAATGGCACATAACTTTGATGGGGATACCGAAAACATAATGTGCTTTCTTGGAAAATACATCATGATTTTGATCTGAAAAAAATCAACAGTTTGGGTATGACGTTACCTAGAAGTTCTTTACCGACTCGAAAAGTGTGACCAACCCAATAATTATGGTTTCCATAGGTTCAATAGGTTTGACCAAATGTGAAGCCTATCGTGAGTTATCCTAATTATTCAGGATATCCAAAACCTTTATTAATTGTTATTAGCTTGAACAAATAGGAGTATAATATCACTACAAAGTCGTACGTCAATTATTGTGGATAATGTTATGCACTTTAACTTCATATGTGAGGCACTAATGGAAAATTTAAATGATCACATGCATCTGGATGTGCGCAGGATGATCAAATTTTGTGTTATAAAATGTATAAGCACATATCATCATAAAACTTTGGTAGGCTCATTATAAAAAAACTACTTCAAGTTTCAACTCCAACATAAATGGAATATATGACCATGTGAAACCAGCGAGAACTCTAGTGGAAGGTAGAAGTGTGGCTTTTTGAGCCTTTTATCATAACTATTTTTGAAGAAGATATTGGCCGATCTCCGTGTGTCTATATTAATACACCTAATTTATACCCTAAATATTAGTGTGATGATAATGAAGATATCTTCGAATGAGACAGTAACCCCGGACAAGTCATCATCATAAAAAATGATTGGAGGGTAAAGTTAAAGTTATAAGTGTGCATAGTTTTGGTTTATCATCTAGACTTTAAAGTTTTCTGTATGACTTTTGTGATAGGAAGCCTATGGTACACTTCAAGGATTATTCCCCCACAATTGTCAGTACTATATACTGGTTTGGAATAGTAGTCAAATCGGTTAAATAGGGGGATGGGTAATTTGGCTTAATAAAAGTTTTGTAGAAGAAACCCCAGAAAATGTGTAACATTGAGGGTGTCTTGTGTATTAAATAATAATTATGGTTGAGATTAGTAAAATGGTGGGATGAAGTGACCATAAATTTGCTAATCATTTTATTTTTGAGCCCACCTATTGTAGTATATAATGCAACAATCCTTTTGGAGAAATGGTGAACATTTATCACTTTATTGCTACCTTTGTCTACTTTTAGCTATAGCATTCTTGTGTTTCTCTCTCAAAAATATCTTTTCCAAACTAATCTTAGACAAATAATACCTCTAAGAAACCTTTGGAACTATCAGCTGCTACTTGGGTTTAGCTCATACATGATCTTTTATAAATAAAACAATATTTTCATCATTAGTTAGGCTTTAAATTTCTTGCATAGGAGTCTTAGTACCACACTAAGTATCCTGTGTTGTTGTGATACTTACAATACTAGTTCAAACTAAAAATAGTATTTAGGGGTGAACATTCATTCTAACATGAGAAACTTGACTTGATCTTTAACTATCTCATTGAATAATTGCTACAGTTTTTGTAAGTTCGGTATAAAAAATGTCACTATTTTTCTTAGTTATTTTCACCGTTATCTATACATTGGGTTTTCCACCCATGGACGTTTCTTGATCTTGGAGGAGGAAACATGGTTGGCATTAGCGATGAGTGTGACGGTAAAATAATACTTCCTAAAAATAAGCTCATTCTTCTTTATAATATCTTCAAGTAGAAGTCATGTTGGTATTACTTAGCAATAACCCCGACAAACCGCATCACATTTACTATTTTCCAGGATATTATTTTTTCTAACGAAATTTTAGGTGTAATCTCGGAGGCTCTTGTTGAGCTCCTATTTGTTATGTATTATGTAGTCGGATGAGCTTGTTGTCTGACCCTAATATAATATCCAGAGGATTTGAGAGGTCTGAATTAAACCAACATGAAGCTGGTTAAACCATGTGAGAGCACTTCCTTAGAAGTTTATAAAGGTTGTCACCTACGAACGCTAATATGTCATTTTCAATTGTTCAATGTGATGGTTTGAATCCCTAAACCATCATTTTTATGCATTTTTTACTACTTAAATTCGGGGAAGATTCCTTGAATAATTTTATAGGATTTGTGACAATGATAAGTAAAACAAATGGACCTAATCCTACAAATTCATTATACACAAGGCTCGATGAACTTGCATGAGTGATTTGGTTTGGTGGCTGGACCCATGTTGGTCTAGATATTGGTAGGTGTATCCTAACTTCGGTGTGTTATACGCTAGCGAATTTGGGACATATTGTGGAAAATTGGACCAATGTACAAAGAGTTCGATTGACCGGTGTAATTGTTAGACGAGTTAATTGGTTTAGCTAACTTTTATTAATGCATGGTTCTTATGAAGATGCTTTTCCTAAGATGAAAGGGTTCGAATTTGACGGTAGAAATGAGATGGTTCACCCCTACTGAATAATGAGTGATTTTTTAATGCTCAAATCAAGTGTTTGGCGTGTGATTTTTGGTATATAGATGGTGTTACATGGTTCAAAATGAGGTAACTCTCTCTATTTACTCAGATTTCCCGTACCATATAGTCGATATAGGGTTTATGGTTTTGGGTTTAGGGTTTCGTTAACACTTTTGTCATAAACGCTCCACAAAATCTAGCACTACTCCAAATGTGTCTAAGATATATCACCCATATGTCGCTGTAGAAATCATAGAAATACAACAATGGTGGTATTATGAATGAAGGCAAGTTAGATGATAACAAAACATCGAATTTAATTAAAGAAATAGACAATGTTGAGTTACCGAGTAAAACAAAATGAGATTTTAAGAATTTCTTTAATTTCACACGGATAATGCCAAAATTGTATGATAGTTTATATTATGCTTTGGTCAAATCAACAATCGGTAACCAGAATAGATTTCTAAAACATTTAAAAAAATTATATATTTTTTAAAAATAGATGAAGAGAGTAAATAATCGAAATAAAGTTAATACCTTTAAAAATGAGACAACGCTTATACCAAACGTTTATGATTTTTATCTTTATTAATAGGTGTGGTTTTTTGAATTATATTTATTTATTTAATAATATAGTGATAAATCATTTATAGTTTTATGTCATTCTCACCGTACCGAATTCTAATTTACAATTTGTTTCCATCTAGATTTTGTTTCCGGTGGTTGAGTTGTTGCTGCTATGTAGTTTCGTATATTTCGTTGTAATTTGATATATTTTAGTACTTTTATATACTTCCCTATAATTATTATATTGTTTTATGGTCATTCTTTTTTAATATTATATAAATAATTTATAATATGTTTTATTATTCTTTAATTTTATAACACACATTTGAAAAGAAAAAGTCTAAACAAATTTATAATGCTTAAGGGTTATGTTAACCCGTGTCATGGCCACCGGTTAACATACATTTAATAGGTTGTTTTTCAAAGAAAATCAACTTCCTTTCATTAAAGGGAGAGATAAAATAATTTTGAGGATATTACTACCCTTCTTTTCTTTATTCTACGTTAAGTTATAATTAATCTCAATTAAAAATATGCTAATTAATAACTTTCAAATTATTATATTAATTAATTAAGTAAAGTTTTACTATAATAAAAATAAAAATATTAATATTATAGTGTTATTTTTAAATATAGTAAATTAAAACTATTACCATTAACAAATTAATTTTTAAAAACCTTTTGACTATCTAATTTTCATAATTACAATTATATTATAATTTGATTTTTTTTTATGTAGGTAGGTTTTGTTTGTTCTAAAAAAACATTATTTTAAAAAAAAAACACTTTTAATTTTATTTATTTTACAAACAAAATCCACTTACTTACTAAAATTAATTTCAAATCAAAAAATATAATTAATGTACTTTCAACTTTTTAAGTAAAAAGTTGGTCTAAAAAATTTAATTTGTTTGGAAATTTGAAAATTAAAATGACTTTTTAAAATATTTAATTTATAATTAATGAATTTTAAGTGAAAATCAATTTTCAAATCCTTAAAAGCAGCGGAGAGTGATTTGTTTCTATTACAAAATGTTAACTTTGATAAATGAGAGCGATGTGCATTAGTTAATATTCATATTCTAAATTTATTTCTAAACATTAATTTATTTATTAGTATCATAAACACTTATAGTATTGAGTTAATTAATAGCTGATAAAATATTTAATAAATACTTAAACACATTATTAATCTTCATTGAATGAGTTAATTAATAGTTGAATAATAGGTATGATCTCGTGCCAGATTTCCGGAAAAAAACATGTTTTTATAACACAGTTTACACATCTAATTATTTGAATTTAAAATGTGCTCAATTAAGAACAAAACTACTAAAATACATATTTTTGATAAAGTTCGTTGATTATAAATTTTCGATAAAATTAATCTACTAACGAATGCGAAAGACTAATACTATCAAAAATTGATAATTGATAGTTCAAAATCATAAATTTACCTTAAAGGATTCGTTCCATTCTCTAAGTTTAACTAGATTTAGCTAAAAGTGTATAGACCATAATAGAACATATTATGGGATTTAAGGCATACCTGAATGCTTCCCAAAATGTAAATGAGGGCTATTTATATGTTGAGTCTAAAATGCAGTTGTATTTAATTATTCACATCATCGATTTAGTAAAATAACCAAATGATATCCAAACTAATTTAAAAATCATCTTATCTAGCAAAATAACCAACTTAAATTCAACCCAATTTAAAATTCATCTTATCAAAGTCAATTAGAAATAAAATTATATTAAATTTTAAATTTGCATTGATAAATAAATAAAATCATATTTTGATAGATATAGATCAAATATAATATATTTGAAGCTAGACTTATTGGTAATTCGTATTGGTTTTGTACCGAAATTAGAAAAAACCACATAATTATATTAGTTGATACTTTTTTTAACATCCCAAAGTATCGTCTTATATAGATAGTTTATTTTTATTATAATTATTAGTTCTATTTAAAATAATATTTTTTATAATAAAATATTAAAAAAAAAAATTTAAACCATCAATTAATAATATGTATAGAATGTAAACTATTAATTAATTTCAATTTATATATTATAAAAATCTATTTTTGTTGTGAATACATTTTTTCTTTTTCCCTTTTTATATTGATACAATATGATATACCTCGTTAGTAGGACACGAACGAGATACAAAATGAAATTTGAAGACTTCTTTTATTTGTTTTAAAATGAAGAAGATCTATCCGAAAACACATCTACCACGGAAATAGATGCCTTCCGAAATTTTCAGATGATCAAGTTTGGTCACGCCTTAACGTAAAAAATATAGCTTGGTTATCATTATGAAGCTCGTGATAATGTCTGGTCAAGGGCTAAGGCACGAACACACACTTTCCTAAGCTTTTGATCACGCATGATCGCGCGTTAAGACATGACCATGAACTAGGCCATGATGGCCAACCATAAAATGATGAAGGGTCATGCGCTTGACCATCATGGTCGAGGTATTGATCAGGCTTGGTCAAACCCTAGAGCGTGGCCAAGGATCATGCGCCAGTGCACGACCCATAAGTTGCCCATGATGCCAAGATATTTCATTCATTTAACTAACTTTTAATTGCCTTCAATTTGAATCTCACTGTGTTGAACTTCAACGTTCAATTCATGTGTAGCTTGCTTTCTAATATGATTTAGCTCATCTTTAGATCATCTTGCATGTGTAATTTCATAAATAATCATTTTTCCACTTATCTCGTTACATTGTGTTGAAGCCTCCTTAATATTCGGTATTTTGCCAAATCTTCCTTAAATTTTGGCGTTTTGTGTCTTAGCTTCTGAAAATGTCACTGTTTCTTATCTAGACTAGCTTTGCCCTAATAATAGCACATGTTTTTGAGCTAGTTCCACGTCCTGGCTCATTTTAGGTGTCGTCTTTAATTCATTACCAATTTTATTCGTGTCATCTAAGTCTTCTCCATTTTTGTTTCTTAGGAGAAAAAAATGAGTTCGATGCCCACTTTTATGTTGAAGAAGGCATGTATGGATGCCAACACACGTAGTGTTATTAACTGAGCACCCCGGAACATGAATCTGAATTTTCTGGAAGTGACTCATTTTTGAACATATCGTGCATATCCCGCCATAAAGCTACCATCGGTATTATATTGGAGACCTCACTTCGACGACCTCATCTACAAAACTACGGTGTTTCTCACTT
>JAUPFV010000109.1:144627-177269 GCA_036936605.1 Limnanthes douglasii subsp. nivea
TTTAGGATCGTTGATGGGTGGACAATTTCTGGTTTCGATAGCCAAGCACGGGGTTGCACTTTTTTTTCAATCCCTTGTTTAGAATCATTTGGGTGTGATGGCTAAAAGAACAACATATAGGTGCCTGACCCTTTGCCATGAGGTGTTTGGCCATAATGGCCAAGTAGGACCCGCGCATTGGCGTGCAACTCCTTGTTAGAAGGAATTTGTTCATTATGGCTAAGTCATGCACTATTTTTCCAAGAATTGGCATACAAATCCTTTTTAGGAGGAACTTGTTAGCAATCTTTATGAATTCAAATCAGCCTTCCATGAATATAGATCTTCTATCTATGAATTTGGATCCGCCATCTATGGGTTCATATCTTTCGTCTACTAATTTTTCTATGTTGTTTACTAACTCGTGTTTGTCATCTATTGCTTCACCTTTTTTATCTATTGATTCACCTTGTAATATTGTTTTTATTTGTTTTTTCATATTGTTTTTTCAAACAATTCGATTTTTTGCTTGTGGTTTTTTAGAAAACAATTCCCAAGCTACCAATCGGTCTCCATCGGAGTCACAATTTGATGAGTAAAAATATAGTGTAGTTGTAGATAGAAAGGAAATGGAAAGAAGCTAGATCCAGAGTTATTTTAGAGGTAGAGGGAAGCAAAATATATTAGGCCAATAGTAGAATTATTTATTGGATTATTTATAGACTATTTTACTTGATGAATTCTTCTCCTTAATATATGAGAGATCGTAAAAAATCACATTTATCACATTTCACCAATTGCAATACCGTAACGACCATAAATATTAATCCAAAAAAATTTATATAATCAAAGCATAACTCTTATGAACCTTTATGACTTTGTAACTAACCTTCATTAATATTGTAACTTTTAGCGAAATCTAGACATTAACCAAGAGAAAAAGACCAGGAGGAAACAACCAAGAGGCAACTGGGTGGATGCAACGACCAAGAAGGAAACGAATACAAGGCAATGATCAGATGATGGTTCCACCATGCACATTCGGTCATGGTAGTTCACCATATGATGTTCTAGCAGAGTGGGTGATATATTTCCTCATCAATTATAACCAATTAAATTTATTAGATTGTACTAATATATTTGTTATGTCACTAACACCTTAATCACCATACACATTAATACAAAAGCATTGATATTATCAAATTGTAACTCCTATTAGATTTATGAATTTGTAACGGGTCAGGAGACAGAAGGCAACAAACAGGAGGACGATGACCACAATGCAACGACCAGGTGATACTTCCTCCATGGACCTTTGACCATGGTGCTTCAACTAGATGATATTTTGACCAAGGGGTGAAATTTACCCTCAACATTTATAAAATACACATGATATTTTCTATTAATTTTGAATCTTCGGTTTATGATGTAAAACAAATGTTTTAATAAAAAAGAAACAAAATTAATTTAAATAAGAATAACTTGTTAAGGAAATTACAATATTCATAAGTGTTGGTATGGACGAGATTTTATTGCAGAGATTCGAGATTTATAAATTGGTGAGAAGCTATCTAAATGGAATGAAAGAAGTAAAGCTTTGTCTCTTTGTTTTCAAAAGACATTAACAAGAAATACAAATACTGAAATCAAACAAACAAAACAAGCGAGATTTAACGTGGTCTAGACTATGGACATATTATACATCCACAGACGACATAACAATAATTTTATAACAAAGACGATTACAAGAAAATTCAAGAACATAAATAATAGGAGCACTCCAAATATTCTGTTAAAAATCTTCTCAAGAACATAATACATGTTTACATACGGATCTCTCAACTCTTAGTGTTTTCTTAGTGGAATTTGTAACTTTCTTCTTCCATGACTCAAGTTAATTAACAACTTATTTCTCTTAAAATTACACAAGCTTCAAACTTATTCTTCAATATCTATAGAAAGAATGACGAGGGTTATCATACTCCATATTCACTATAACAGTTAGAAATTTATTTCAACAAACACATAAGAGGTAGTGTCACCAACCTCTTTCACTTGTATTAACAATATTATTCATGAAAACTCTAAAACACGCGCACAACAAAATTTTGGTCAATGATAAAGGACATCTCATCTATTCAAATTATTATCGTAATATCAAAATCCAATTTCATCTACAAACATATAAGTAAATTTAGAAGTTTCGACATGTACAATTCGTGCACTTAAGCTCCAGCCGTACATGCATATAAGTTTCAACAGTTGATACTTAAATACTAACAACACTTTCTATTAAGTCTCGACAGTTCATGCTTCAGTCACTTTGAGTCTCGTAGAGCTCCTACCTTTATATTCCATAAAAATTTTATGCATTTAAGTGTCAGCCAAGATTGTACCTCAATCATTATGAGTCTACAACTAACAAAAAATAATCATGATAGAAATGGTATACGATGTTTTTATAATATTGTTTTACGAATGTATAATGTTTTTTCAATTTGTTTTGCTAAAACTTATGCCCGAGATGAACATAAAATTTAATAACATATAATCTAAGAACATCATTAATATTACAAATATGATTTATGTTTATTTTCCTAATTTATGTATGGTTTTAGATATTTTAAATTTGGTATGGTAAGTTCTTTTGCTAGAAACATCCAAATAGATATTAGAAGACCGAGAGAATAAAATAACACATGTTGTTCAAGAGAGAAGAGAGAAGATGAGAGACCATATTTTTATTAATGGAGTAAATATTGCTTATTTATGGTCTACTAGATCACTTGAAAAACAAAACATAAACATTAGATATCTATCATTAATTATTCCATAGTCATGTTATGGTTGAATATGTTGCGACACATGTTAATATTTGTTTCTTCTTCCTTAACTTCGGATAAGGGTGGATTTCGCCCGCTTTGCTAAATACTTTCAATGCCAATTATTCCTATATTTGAATCTCATGTGGCCAAAGATCATGACCACATAATCATCTGGCTAAAGCTTATTCGGCTGCAACTACTTACAACTAAACCTACAACATTAATATAAATATGTTACAAGATAATAATATGTGTGTATATTAATGAATTCCACTTTTACAATATTATAAAATTAAATAAGCAATCAATACGATCTAATATATATAATCAATTATAATTTATTTTTATGTGGCCTTTTGTAAGCACTTATGGTAGTATTTGTGACATGATAATAATATGGAAACTAATTTGATAAGATAATTGTATTAAATATGTGTGTCTCAGGAAAACCTTGCTCGCACCACTTGACAAGAATGAGTACACCGAGAAAATACATATGAGTAATAAATATTTTGATTGGAAATACATACTTACAAAGTGTGGTATACTTTTAAATGTTCAATATTCCATTGATGGCGAAGATGGTTTCGCTCCAAGAGTCATTATATTACTGGATTTACTTTTGATTCGATTATGTGTGGTCCTTCCCAGTTTGGGGAAAGCATTCCCAAATTCTTTTCTTTAGTGTGTAAGAACACTTATCTTAGAATTTTCTCTTGAGGCTCGAAATTCTGAAATAATATTTTGGCTATTAGAAGATGTATCTTGATTGAGCGGCCTGGATAAGGAATGCGCAAAGGATCCCTTCCTCTTGTCATGCATTGAAAAATTGGTAGATGTCAAATCTCAAAACTACATGCGTTCTTTCATCGAGGCCTAGTCAGGCTACAACCAGATCTAAATACACAATGATGACAAAAGACATACAACCTTCGTTACTGAGATGAGACTTCATTGCTATAAATTTATGCCCTCCGACTTGAAAATCATAGGGCCCACTTATTAGGATCTAGTAAATAAGATATGCAAGGATCAATTAGGTATCACTTAAAAGCATACATACATTGATAATATATTGTTTACAAGTAAAGAGGTTGAGGATCACATTGTAGATCTAGCCAAAATATTCAGAAATTGGAGGAAAGTTAATCTAAAACTTAATCATAAAAGTGAACTTTAGGAGTGAGATCCCAAAATTTTATAGGGTATATGGAAAAATTTGCTACAAAATATCCACCCATGAAACGAAAGAAGTTCTGGTCTTAATTGGCCAGCTAACAACACTTTTATTTCAAGGTTTTTCGCCAAGTTTCAACCTTTCTTCCATGTCTATGAGTAGAAATATTTCAGTAGATACTAACGTGTGGATTAGGGATTCCTTAATATCAAGACATTACACATATCTCATAAGATCGTAACCTAGCCAAAGTAGGAAGTACCCTTTTCAATGCACCTTATCGTCTCAAAATTACATCGTGAGCCCCCTCTTAATAAGAGAAGAAATGACAGAATAAATACTTTGGTAGATTTTTTTCCACTCTAGCCAAGGTAAACTTTGAGATGTATCTTGATAAACTTGGTAAACTTTGAGATGTATCTTGATAAACTTATGGTGTCCCTGTTTTGGCCAACATTAAAAACTCATGATAACCGAAAACCTTTCTTGAGGAAAACAAGTTCTATTTTGCAAGGAGGAAACAAATACTAGAACAAGTAATAGGTTGCTAGATTTTTGGATGTTATGTTGGATCTTTTTATTTGAGCTTTAGCGATGATTTTCTTCAACTTTTGATTCAACTTCAGAGAAAAATATTTCTTCATATTGGGTATGACAGAGTAGCCCAATAATCATTTTAAAGCATGAAGTAATAACTCATGATATCGAAATAAATTTCTTCATTCCAACTTTGTGAGTTGAGTACCTCATAGCCCTTATCGAAGAATGAGAGAAGGACTAGAGAAACAATTATCGTGTTTCCGATGAGAATCAAGTTTTTTAGATTAAATAGAATATATGGTTAGATTTTACTTACCGATTTCTATATAAAGGCGAACGTTCCCCTTTCTTCTCTTTTACACAACAAAGTCTTTCGAAACATGTATGAGAGAATAAATAATCATCCACTTTCTTTAAGCTTTGTATTTTCTCTCCAAAATTTATGACATTAACTTCACCTTTTCTTTTAAAAATCATTCTCTCTATATATTTTTCTCTGATTCATGATGGTTCATAAGAAAAACAAGGGTATTCCCTCTGTTTAATTCGAATAAACAACTTGAGAGATGATCTTAAAATGACGTCCCTCCGTGTATCATCGATAGAGTAATATGCCCCCGAGAATGAGATGGTTGTTCCTCTAGGTGTGGTTGCATACCCAATGTGCTTTTGACAGTGTACACTGGTCTTGAAAGGAGCGAAATCACGTTAGTTATATACTATCAATATAACTGTGTTGAAGAGGCGAAACAACCCTATGAGTTATTTTAATTGTGCATCCATAAAGATGTTGTTGTTGTGAATAAGTCGAATATTGCCTTAACAGTGTAATCTCTGGGGCAGTACAGTTTTGTGTTTGTGATAGTGTTATTGTGCTTTGACAGTGTACTGTGTTCGACATTACAAATAAGTGTTATGACAATGTCATTGTTAGTCTTGTGGTATGAGACCATTAGGTCCATTATTTAGTATGTTCTATATATTCCCTATAAATAGACCACTATGACTACACAAAACACAATCTGAAATCTGTAACCCTTTTCTATCATAGTGAAACACTTTTCTCCAGTGGCACCCATGGACGTAGACATTTGTTAAACCATGTTAAATCATGTGCTCTATATTTACTGTTTTTGTCTCATTTGTGTTCTATGGTTGAACCATTTTGTGATAAATTACATAGTGATTTAATAACAAAATTAGTATCAGAGCCACATGGTAATATTAGGGCTTTTACAATTAGGGTTTCACAATGGCGTCTACAACAAAACAATACATGATTGAAAGATTAAATTGAAATATTCATTGGTACTGAAAGGGTTGTGGAAGGATGTAGAAAATAAGTTACCCTAAGAGATGAAAGAAGAGGAGAAGCAAGATCTTCAAGAAAGGGCTTTGTGTTGGATTTTAATGAGTGTGAAAGACAATGTACTTTGCGAGATTAGTGGTGAGACGACTGCTGCATGCGCATGGAAGAATCTAGAAGATCTTTACTCAGAGAAATGAGTAGTAAACTGACTATACTTGAAAAAGCGTTTATATAATTTCATATTGAAAGAAGGTATGTCCATAACTAAGCCCTTAGACAATTTTAAATCAATTACAATGGACTTAGAGAACATAGATATCAATATTGAGGATGATGATCAAGCTTTTCTTGTATTGAGATCGTTACTAACTCCCTATGAAAAATTCATAGATACCATTATGTATGGTAATGATAAATTATCACTAGCATATGTCAAATGAGCATTGAAACCAAAGGAGCTGAGACAGTTGCAGCTAGAAAATCAGGATGAAGGAGAAGGTGTTATGACTAGGGGAAAATCTAGAAGCAAAATGAGTTCTTTAAGAAGGAAGAACTGGAGGTCCAATTCAAAGGTAAAGCACTCAAACTGTTATGAATGCGGTGAGCAGGGTCATTATAGGAAATATTATCCGAAACTGAATGGTAATAAGCAATTTCAAAAGGAAAATGTAGCAAACATTATTGAAGATGTGAACGGTTCTGACGATAGTGAAAACAGTGGTAGAGGAGATATATTGTCTGTGAGATCAGACTGTGGGAAAACCTCTTGGGTACTCGATACTGAGGCTATATATCACATGTGTCAGTTCAAGCAGTGGTTCGATACTTACAAGACAATGCAGAAAACAATCTATTTAGGGAACAATCATTCGTTGACTGTTGGTGGTATCAGGAACGTCAGAATCAAAGTACTGTACAGAGAAACCTGATTTCTCTTGGGACTCTAGAATCTCGGGGTTACAAGTACTATGCAAAGAACGGTGTAATCAAAGTGAAAAAATGCTCAATGGTCTGCATAAAGGGTAGTTTGCAGAAGGGTCTTTACATTCTCCCGGGGAGTGTGTTTATGGGCGATGCTGCAGTAGCATCATCAGGGAGTAATAACCAAATTAGACAGGATCGAAATAATATCTAAATTGAATTAAACCAATTGCCTAAAAGTAGGGTTTGGGAGATTTTTTATAGAATTGTTTGACCCCACTTAACTTCTCACTGAAGTATGCCACTACTCATCCATTTTGGCTTAGGACAGCTGCAATACCCAATCAAGATGCATCACAATGTAATTTAATCCATGTAGAAAAATCAAGTGTAACCAGAATAAGTGTAGTGGCAGTTTTACCTTAATCTCTTCAAATGTAGTAGTTACTTAATGGGTCCAATACAATGTTTTTCCCTTCATACAATATGTAATAGGAGTCATGACAGTACTGAAGTTATATATAAACCTCTTGTAGAATAAAACCAGTCCATGAAAAGAACGAACTTTGGTGATCGAGGTAGGTATAGGCCAATCACGTACTGCGGCTACCTTACACTCATCCACTGCTAGAAAATCCTTTGAAACAATATAACCAAAGAACATAACTGAATGTGTCATAAATAAGCACTTGTCTAGTGCCACATAAAATTTTTGTTCCCTCAGAAAAACCAATAGTTCTCGTAAATGTTGGAGGTGCAACTCATACATAATGTTATTAAATCAAAATGTTTTCAAAATAAACAACTAATGACTTCCCAATAAAGGGATAAAATACCTGATTCATTACCCCCATAAATATGCTAAAAGCATTGGAAATACTAAATGGCTTGACCATCCAATCAAACAGATCTTCTCGGGTCTTAAAGGTTATCTTCCACTAATCTCACATTCAAATGTGGATCTGGTGATACCCGCTCTTCAACTCCAGTTTGTAAACACTGTAGCACAAGTCGGTTGATCTAATAAGTCATCAAGTATGAGAATAACCGACCAATTCCTGACGGTGATCTTGTTGATAACCCCATCAATCTACACACATCCTTATTGAACTACCTTTATTTGGTATTAATAGTGTTGGAAACACACAAGGACTAAGGCTCTCACAGATGTGGTCTTTAGTCAATAGTTCTTCTACTTGTGTTTGTAGCTCATCATGCTCCTTCAAACTCATCTATTATTAAGGTCGATTTGGAAGACTAGCACCCGACACTATGTCAATCTGGTGTTGGATGTCTCGCAATGGAAGAAGAGCTATAGCCAAATTATCGGGAAACACAACAGAATACTATACTAACAACAGGCGAACTCGCGTAGGTATTAAAGAAAATAGATCATCATTACATTCTTTTACCATTAATAGATTCTCGTACCACTAACATGCCCTAAAAATACTTAACGACCTAGAAAGTTCCTACCTGACTCCTATAATACAACAAGTGCAGGTTTTGAGGATACCTCCTTAGGTCGTGCTAACATGATTTTAGTGTCATTCCATATGAAACCATAGCGGTTCTTCCGACAATCATACATGCAACTTCTATCAAATTTCCATGGTTAGCCTAACAGTATGTGACAATCATCCATAGAAATACATCACACAATGCCTTATCTTTATAATTACCGACATAAAAAGACCCTAAACATCTTTTACCTCACTACTTTTCTTCAACTAGGGCAGTTTGTAGGGGACGCAATGATTTTCTGTCTTCAAGACTAGCACCTGCACAACTTCTTCAAAAATCACATTTTCGTAACTCCCCGAATCAATTACCAATTTACATACCTTTCATTCAATAGTACAAGTTGTTAAGGGAATAACAAATATGAATGCCAGATAATTACTTTTATTAGTCTTAGAAGATTTAGGTTACATTTTAAAGGGTTATGTCCCGTTATTTATACTTCCTATTACAGTTCTTTTCCATTACCCCACTACTCTCGTCAACTACTTACACATCCCCCCACTATATTTACATTGTGGAATCTGACTTTAAGGGAAGTATGTAAATAGTTTGACTAATTCGTATATCATGTCTTTAAACCATTATCCGAGGTGGTTAATCAGTTCTGCTCGTTCAACAATCCCATCCAGTCGTTTCATCTCTACTCGATGGTAATTCTACTTGGTTTTCATCTGAACTTAGTCACCACCCGTTTCTCTTATCACTTCTTTATATTTATGATCTCGGATCCAATCGTATCCCCTCTGCTCGATGTTTCTTCTGCTCGGCGTTCACCTGACTTTGGCCAATACTTTATTATCTTATCATGACTTCACCTTGCCTTTAATGAAGTCCATTGACCAAAAGGTTCAGCTTTCTGCCTACTTCCATTCAACTTTGCAACCAGCTCGGTCTTCTTCTCTATTCTACTTGATCTTATTTATCTATTATCTTCGTGTGATAATTACCCCCTTATCACAAGTCTATTGGAATATGTTGTTTCACATCC
Organism: Limnanthes douglasii subsp. nivea; assembly: GCA_036936605.1. Taxonomy (NCBI): domain Eukaryota; kingdom Viridiplantae; phylum Streptophyta; class Magnoliopsida; order Brassicales; family Limnanthaceae; genus Limnanthes; species Limnanthes douglasii. Next base: position 153,891 of record JAUPFV010000109.1, read on the forward strand.
AATCATCACTGTCATTGCACACTATAGGTGAGAAACAAATACGTCTGAGAACCAACGAAAATCCAACATCCCCTTCATATACCTCTTCTGATTGAACCTCATCAATAACATTATCCGTTTCCTCATCAAACTGTGGCTCACCCTGAAAATCAGTAGATTTGTGAACAAGTCCCTCGACTAGGGACCTGTGAGTAAGTACATGCACATTTGGTAGTACTGGGATTGGACTTGGAATCATCTTTTTGGGAAACACTATCGGTGTTGTCTTGGTAGTATCTCCTCCATATGGATTTCTCCAAAGGGATTTTTCTAGATGCGGGGAACGCTAATATGCTTCAGATATATTAACAGGGTCAAACATATTCAACTGGTCTTAAAAGTGTTTCCTCATCCCATCTATGTAGTGAGATATTAATTGATTAGTTGTATCGGCAATATCCACATGGTTTTGCAACCTGAAAAAAGCATTAGTGCATTCATCAAAATTCAAAAGGAGATAATCATTAGTGTTCTATCAATAGTAATGATAGAAGAGCGTTAAATTCAAGAACAAGTAAGAGCAGAGCATTAACATGGATTAATGAAAAATAGATTTGATTCAAAATTGAAGTCGATAAGTTTCAAGGAAGGTAATTTAGTCTTAAGGAGAGTCTTTCATGGATCAAAAGATAAAAACACTGGTAAACATCTCTAATTACGATGATCATTTAAGATAATATATAAATGAAATCATGGTGCATATGGATTGGCTGATATTGATAGAAGCATATTGAGACATCATTTTAATATTTTTCATTGAAATTATGTAAAACTCCATTTTAATCAGACCGATCTACTATTTTTTGCACTTGTGGTACATAGATTTTTTAGGAGATACCCAATGAGCCATCATTAATTCAAATATTTTTTCCATTTAAATAATATAACAAAAATGAATATAAGCCAAATCGATGATATTTAGATCAAGAGGCCATGCCAGATGTCGTAAACACCGAGATATATGTTAAGTAAGTGAACATGACCATAAGCCAATCCAAAGATACTTTCATATGAAAAGAGGATTAAAATATGGCCATAAAAGTTGGTTAACAAAACTCAATTAAAGTTGAATAAATTTTAATATTATTGTATGTCATAAATCACAATGATGAATATTAAAGAATGCGTTTCCAATAAGTTAATAATATGTGATATTTTATAAATATATTTTTGTAAAATGTGGTATTCTATGAATATTGTCTGTAAACAAAATAAAAGAATAGTGAAATAACATAATTGAGTAGTTTATATTAAAGTAAAAATTCTTATATGAGATTTATTTTTTATATCAAGAAAATTATCACATGTTCAATTATGACAAGTTAAATATGTTTATAAGGTAGAAGATAATAATTTGAAGCCGATAAAGAAAGGATGTAGATTGGAATCGTTATAAGAATAAATATGATATATTGAATAAAGTGAAAATAAAAGCGATAACATATATAGTGGATGCTACCTCATAAAAACAAAAGATTCACAAAAGATACATCAAATAAAGATCACATATGACTAAAAAAGATACATCAAATAAAGTTATGAATAGTTACTTTGATGAAGACAAAGATACTAAAGAAAGAACTGATGGCTTTAAAACTTAAGAAATAAGAAAAAACAATAGATAAAACTCTAACTCTAGGTTAGAGGGAATAATAGAGACTGAGAGAATAATCTCAAAATTGAATTAAACCAAGTGTCTAAAAGTAGGGTTTAAGAGAATTTTTATAGAAGTGTTCGAAATTCTACACAAATATTGCAGCATGTTCTCAGCGTAATACAAATAAAGCACAATCCAATTTCAAAAAGGTTGGAGTTGTCTAAGTATTTTAAATAAATCCAACAACAATAGAAAAATACTAAAAAAACACGAAAACAACTAAAAGAGGCCATAAACGATGGAAATTTGGGCATGAATTTCATCATCCTACTTCGTGCCGTGATGGTTCCAATATTTGTTGGGCTTCTTAGCGTGCTAGATTTTAGTAGTCGTAACGTCTAATTCTGTTAACCGAGCCCCGAATAAGTCTCATTTCTATTTGTGCAAAAGGGACATATTGCTGTGGGCTTGTGCAACTACATCATCATCTCCTTATTGGGAACACGTTGCCCAAAATTCTCAAATTCATCATTATCGGTCGTGGTAGAAACGAAACCAAGTACTTCATGTTGAAGAAGTTATGTGTCTTTATGTGGCTGTGTAGCTTTAACCTGTATGTATTGGTATTAATATTCTCAACGATTTCAAATGGACCCACCTTCTTTACTGCTAGTTTGTTGCACTCATGGCGTCCATAGTTTTCTTACACGCAATAAAGTGAACAATCTGACAAAACCTATCAATAACCATAAAAATAGAGTCGTTACCTCGCTACTTTCTTACCCATTCAGAGACGAATTACATGTTCACGCTTCGCCACGGTCCCTTCGGTATAGGAAGTGATAAGTATAGACCAACGTTGGTGGTCGTTCTCTTTGCCATTTGGCCAACCCGACATCCATCCACAAAACGGATAACATTTCTTATTAAATGCGGCCAAACAAATTGGTGGGATATATAATGTAGGGTTTGATCTCGACCACCATGTCCCTCGTTGTGTCTTTTTTGTATAATAGTAGTCTCAAACTGCCCTCAACAATACAGAATAAGTTACCTTTAGAGAGATAGTTGTTGCTCACTATAAAATATTTTCTCAAACCTGCCTCAATTTCCTCTAGAATATGACCAAAATATGTATCAGTAGCCAACAAATATTTCATCATCTGAAACCCCACAATCTCTCCTTTCATGTGAATCATCATACTTCGTCTGCTCAATACATCAGCCACGCGATTAACTGCCCCCTGAAGTGTGATTGATAAAATAAATAAATTGTTGTATGTATTTTCTTAACTCTGTATATGGTTCAAGGCATCACATTCGGTGTGCATTACAAGTCGTTATAGGCCAAATAAGAACTACAGTGCTTCAAGGCCCGCATAACTGCTTAAAAATATTTTTCACAGGTGGTGTGGTTGAGTTTGACTCCACTTAACTTCTCACCAAAGTAGGCCACGAGTCATCCATTTTGGGTGAGGACAACTGTAATACCCAATCAAGATGCATCATAATGTAATTTCAACCATCTAGAAAAATCAGGTGTAACCAGCATAAATGTAGTAGCAATCTTACCTTAATCTCTTCAAACGCATTAGTTACTTTATGGGTCCAATAATATGTTTTTCCCTTCATACAATATGTAATAGGAGCCATGATAGTACTAAAGTTATAGATGAACCTCCTGTAGAATAAAACAAACCCATTAAAAAAATCAACTTTGGTGATCGAGGTATGTATAGGCCAATCATATACTGCAGCTACCTTAGACTCATCCACTGATAGGAAATCCTTTGAAACAACATACCCAAAGAACATAACTGAATGTGTCATAAATGAGAACTTTTCTAGTCCTATATAAAAAAATTGTTGTCTCAGAAAAAACCATTACTTCTCGTAAATGTTGGAGGTGCAACTCCTCCATAATGTTATAGATCAAAACGTCTTCAAAATAGACAATTAATAAATTTCCAATGAAGGGACTAAATACCTCATTCATTAACCTCATAGATATCCCAGAAATCCACACACATCCTCAATGAACAACTTTTCTTTGGTGTTAATAATGCTAGAAACACGTAAGGCTAAGGCTATCACAGATGTGGTCTTAAGTCAATATGTCTTCCACCTGTCTCCGTAGCTCATTATTATCCTTCAGACTTATCTAGTAGTAAGGTCGATTTGGAAGACTATCACCTAACACTAGGTCAATCTGGTGTTGGATGTCTTGCAATAGAAGAAGAGCTATAACCAAATTATCGGGAAACACAACATAAAACTCTACTAACAACAGGCGAACTCGCGCAGGTATCCAAGAAAACGGATCATCATTACATTCTTTTACCATTAATAAATTATCTTATTACTAGCATGCTCTAAAAATACTTAACGGCCTAAACATTTCATACCTGAATCCTGTAATACAACAAGTGCAGGTTTTGGGGATACCTCCGTAGATGGCGCCAACGTGATTTTAGTGTCATTTCATATGAAACTATAACGGTTCTTCCTACTATCATACATGCAACTTCTATCAAATTTCTATGGTTAGCCTAACAATACGTGACAAGCATCCACAAAAATAACAACACACCATGCCTTATCCTTATAATTACGGACATAAAAAAACATTAGACATCTCTTTGAAATCGTGACCTCACTACCTTTTTTCAACCAGGCTAATTTGTAGGGGATGTAGTGATTTTATTTCTTCAAGACTAGCACATGCACAGCTTCTTCAGAAATCACATTTTCGTAACTCCCTGAATCGATTAAAAATTTACGTACGTTCCATTCGATAGTACAAGTTGGTAAGGGAATAACAAAGATGAATGCCAGATAATTACTTTTATTAGTCAAATAAGATATAGGTTACATTTTACAGGGTTATGCCCCGTTATTTATAGTTCCTATTATAGTTCTTTTCCATTACCCCACTACTCTCGTCAACTACTTACACGTCCCCAATATATTTACATTGTGAAAGCTGACTTTAAGGGAAGTGTGCAAATAGTTTGACTGATTTTTATATCATGGCTTTAAACCATTATTATAGGTGGTTAATTAGTTATTGTCGTTCAGCAATCCCATCCAGCCGTTTCATCTCTGCTCGATGGTAATTATACTCGGTTTCAATCTTACCTTAGTCACCACCTTCTTATCTTATCACTTCTTTATATTGTTGAGCTCTTATCCAATCATATCCCCTATGCTCGGTGTTTCTTCTGCTCGACATTCACCTGACTTCGGTCAATACTTTATTACCTTATCATGACTTCGCCTTGCCTTTAGTGAAGTCCACCGACCGAAAGGTTCAGCTTTACGCCTACTTTCTTTAAACTTTGTAATCAGCTCGGTCTTCTTCTCTCTTCTGCTTGGTCGTATTTATCTATTCTCTCCGTGGTGTAATTACCCCCTTATCAAAAGTCGACTAGAATATGTTGTTCTGCAACTAATCATTACTATCATTGCTCACCATAGGTGCAAAATGAACACGTCTGAGAACCAACGAAAACCCAATATCCCTTTCATATACCTCTTCCGATTGAACCTCATCAATAATATTCTCCCCTTCCTCATCAAACTATGGCTCACCCTGAAAATCAGTAGATTTGTGAACAAGCCCCTCAACTAGGGACATGTGAGTAAGTACATGGACGAATATGGGTTGCATTTGGTAGTGATGGACTAGGACTTGGAATCATCCTTTTGGGAAACACCATCAGTGTTGTCTTGCTAGCATCTCCTCCATATGGCTTTCTTGAAAGGTATTTCTCTAGATGCGGGGCACGCTAATGTGCTTTAGATACATTGACAGGGTCATACATATTCAATTGGTCCTGAAAGTGTTTGCTCATCCCACCTATGTAGCGAGAGACTAATTGATTAGTTGTATCAACAATATCCACATGTCTTTGCAACTTGAAAAAATCATTAGTGCATTCATCAACAGTCTTTGACCTTTATAATTGCATAAATGTAGGGCAAAAACCCACATGTTGGGATATCATAATTGCATAAATGTAGGTCAAAACACAGCCCTCAAGTGTCTCACAAACTTAACTAATGTAGATATTTTCAGCTTATATTGCCTCAACTTGGTTTTCTTTAGTTGCTACCGCCAAGATCCAGTTCGGATTCAGAATTTGGTAGTGACCAATTGCACTCTTTTTGCGTTTGGAATTTCTTTGAAATCAAGGAATTCTTATAGTGAAGTGATCCAATCTAGAAAATCCGCTGGTTCGAGACCCCCATGGAACTTCTGGATCACAAGTCTGAATCATGACTCTCACTGTGTTTAGGTTGGGATCAAAAACTTTCGGTGGAGGATGCTAAAAAAACTTCTCACGGTAGTATTTGGGATAAAAGCGACCCCTACCGTTTTCCCTCTGAGGAGGAAACAAATTATGTTCCCAACCAGTCTCTCTCTCTCTCGAATTTCCACATATAATTTCTTGTTGTTTTTATGGCAAAATTGTCAATTATATCTTGTAAGTTTTTAATTTCAGGATATTTGTTTGTAACTTGATAGAATTACGATGAGTAATAACTTCAAATTTATATTTTGATAGTTTTTATAATTAATCTTTAAAAACTAGTAGTTCTTTTTAAGTTCACTATACCTCTATTTGATTGAACAAAAATATTGAGTAAAAACAAATGGTAAGATAGTTTGTTGGTGAAGGCGCTCGACATCAAATGTGAACATATTTTTGTCAACCAATATAAAAGTATGTAATATTTTTAAAGATAAATATATATTAAATTATGGTAGCAACATAATATAAAATCTAAAAGTATAAGTAAAAATATAATAATATCTAAATGGTGATCTCGGTTTGCCTCTTCAAGATTTCAACAATCGTTTGAGGGAGGTAATATGACCTACTTGGACAAAACAATAAATGTAAACTGACTAAAAATATTGAATTTGAAGAAGTGGATGACCCAACTAACTCGCTGGTGGAATGATATTTCTAAAAAATGCTAGATTTTTATTGTAACTTTGTTTTATTTGCCATTTTGATAATCGTTTGTTTTTCGTGTGGATAATCCAACTTTGATTTTTAACGATAAATCTAGTAGTATTACTGAGAGGAATAATAATATAACAATGTTTATTTGGAGTTTTAGCTGTCGGGATAAACGTTTTCCTTTTTTAAACTACTTATTTGAATTTTTTGGGCGAGCTTCATTTTCGACTTCCCCTAACACTTATTCGATAATTTATTTTTAACAGGAACGCATATGTCAAGGATATATACATCACCAATGTCTATGTGTTTGAGGAGTAGATTTTTCATATCTTCTGCGGTAGTAGTAATGTGTGTCTCAGCTATAATAATGGTCTATTCGACAAACATTTCTAACTCGTCTGTAGACCATATCCTGAAAAAAACAATTATGGTAAATAAAAGATAATATTAATTTTTTTGTATATGTTGAAGGTAGTGTGAGATAATTCATACTTAAGTTTATGAAATATTTTGGTGATAACAACATGAGCTACGTATAAAAAAAGAAGCACTGTTAGAAATAAATAATATATCGAAAAATAAGTTAAAATTAAGACGAAATAGTAAACAATATCTATCTTACATGTTTCCATCTATTATGTTTTGATATGTACACATACTTTATGTATGAAAAAATCCTAATAACAATTATTACAAAAGAAACGTGTATTCCATAAATGATATGATTCAAGAGGTATTAGAATATGTTGTTTCCTACCCAATACTATTTAGTGTTCTTTATGTTAGGAGTTAACAATGAGAGGCAACTGTGGGCGAACTGGAAAACTTCAATTATTAAAGGATGAAGTCTTCGATTTAGTGAGTTGTTAAAAATATAAATCTTCATCGCCCACAGTACGATTTGAAAGTTGCATTTTGTTTACGTAGACGAATGACTATGTCGGCAATAATTCCCCATTTATATTGTATGTTATTTAGTTTTGATTCATCAACATACGAGTAAGATTTAGGTTGTGTTTTAAATAAATCTTTAAGAAATTTATGATATGTTAATATATATTCGAGATGAATAGTTGATAGACATTTGATTTAGTTTTAATTAGATAATGAAATGATGTTCGGTTACAAAGTTTAAATAAGTAAAGCTTCAACTAAATATTTCCTAATTTTTGTTGATTCATCAATGATAATGTATTTTTTCTTAGACGGGTTTTTTAATATATGGATAAGGTGTTTTCCATAATAATTTTTGTGTAAATAGGAAGACGAGTAAACAATTAGTGCTAAAAGAGTTTCTCGATTCATTTCCTAAATCTATCTACGAGCCACTTCATTGGTCATTTTAAATTTTGATTTATGAATATACATATATACGAAGAATAAAGAATTTTTTAGGAGTAACTACTTTTACCTCCCCTCATAAATGTATAAACTGAATAAAATTGAATGTTTAAGAAATAAAAGAAATATACCTTCTCTGAAGTTTGGAAACTTAAAAGACCAATACAAAAAATGTCTTAACAAATTAAGTTTGACCTGAAACTTAGTTTGAAAATATTTATGAGTGTAAGATTTAGTTTTTGTACAAGGTTCAGATTTGATGTTCAAGTCTCCAAGTTATACTTATGAAGGAATGTGTTTTCTCGAGATGTTGGGCTTCTACATAAAATTATTTAATAAAAAATATATATTTAAACAACGATAATATTGGCCTCAACTATTTCCATGTTTTACGGTCATCATAGGAAACTTTATGCTCTATGATTTTTCAAAATGTTGTGTCACATATGGGGGTGGGGGTATCATGGAAGCAACCGACACATTTGAATCCTTAAAATAAGTTAAAGAATTTCTCTAAACAACATGGAATAAAGTTATTTAGTATAGAAACCCATCGGTTGGAATTTGAACCTCTTTGATAGATTCATGAAGGACTCTAGTTTGCAGAGTAAAATACTCGTTTGAATCAGCTTTGATACTTTTTCCACTGACCATATACGTCGGGAATGGTTTGGACCATATTTCCAATGTGTATTTTTATGGATTAAGCTTCAGATTGAGCAAGAAGAGTTGGCAAAAACAACTTGAATAAGTTATGCAAATTATCACCATCATAGGTTCTAAGGACCAGCATATCATCATGTAGACTTAAGAATTGAGGCCAAACTGGGTAAAAAAGATCTTATTAAGTAGATATTGATAAGTAGCCCTGTATTTTTAAGCCAAATAACATTTTTTAGCAGTAAACCCACCAGCCCCCCACTTTGTCATGAAAGCTGTATGCTCATAGTCATCAACATGCAAAGGTATCTGGTTCCATCCATAATAAGTATTCATTAAAGATAACATACAATTTCTAGATGTGGCATCCACCAATTGATCAACGCGTGAAAATGGGAAATGATCCCTTGAACAAGCTACGTTAAGGTACATAAAGGCCACACATATCCGTTATTGGTAGTGTTTTTCCCGGAACCGAGTTTAAGGTGCATACATGATTGATAGTGTCGTAGATATAGCCCATTTTTCTCAACTTTCTACCTCAACTAGAATGGATTTGGTATTTTCTATAGAGAAAATGTGACACTTTTGTTTCACGTATATGAGCTTGGTATTGAATGGGAACTAATGGCACATAACTTCCATGGGGATACTGGAAACATAATATGCTTTCTTGGAAAATACATCATGATTTTGATATGAAAAAAAATCAACAGTTTGGGTATGAAGTTACCTAGAGGTTCTTTACCGACTCGAAAAGTGTGAACAACCCCAACAATGATGGTTTCCATTGGTTCAATAGGTTTGACCAAATGTGAGGCCTATCCTGAGTTATCATAATTATTCAGGATATCCAAAACCTTTATTAATTGTTATTCTCTTGAACAAATATGAGTAATATCATTACAAAGTCGTACGTCAATTACTGTGGATACTTTTATGCACTTTAACTTCATATGTGAGGCACTAATGGATAATTTAAATGATCACATGCATCTGGATGTTCGCAGGATGATCAAATTTTGTGTTATAAAATATATAAGCACCTATCATCATAAAATTTTGGTAGGCTCGTTATAAACAAACTACTTCTAGTGTCAACTCCAACATGAAACCAGTGAGAACTCTAGTGGAAGGTAGAAATGTGGCTTTTTTAGCCTTTTATCATAACTATTTTCGAAGAAGATATTGGCCAATCCCCGTGTGTCTATATTAATATGCCAAATTTCTACCATAACTATTAGTGTGATGATAATGAAGACATCTTTGGATGGGACAGTAACCTCAGACAAGTCATCATCATAAAAAATGATTGGAGGGTAATGTTAAAGTTATAAGTGTGCATAGTTTTGGTCTATCATCTAGACTTTAAAGTTTGTTGTATGAATTTTGTGATATGAAACCTATAGTACACTTCAAGGATTATTCCCCCACAATTGTAAGTACTATATACTGGTTTGGATCGGAATCCAAGTAATCTTCAAACCTATAAAAAATAAACATGCTTTTACCTACCCGAGGAGCTTAAAAATAGTGAGTGGAGAAGAAATGGGCCAAGAGTTGGTTTTTGTTCGACTACTACTAAGAAGAAAAATAATCATTTGCATAGTAGTCAAATCGGTTAAATAGAGGGGGGGTAATTTGGCTCAATAAAAGTCTTGTAAAAGAAACCCAGAAAATGTTTAACATTGAGGGTGTCTTGTGTATTAAATAATAATTATGGTTGAGACTAGTAAAATGGTCGGATGAAGTGACCATAAATTAGCTAATCATTTGATTTTTGAGCCCACCTATTGTAGTATAGAAAGCAACAATCCTTTTGGAGCAATGGTGAACATTTATTACTTTATTACTACTTTTGTCAACTTTTAGCTATAGTATTCTTATGTTTATCTCTCAAAACTATATTTTCCAACCATATCTTAGACACATAATACCTCTAAGAAATCTTTGGAACTATCAACTGCTACTTGGGTTTAGCTCATACACGATCTTTTATAAATAAAATAATATTTGCATCATTAGTTAGCCTTTAAATTTCTTTCATATGAATCTTAGTACCACGCTAAGTGTCCTGTGTTGTTGTGATACTTACAGTACTAGTTCAAATTACAAATAGTATTTAGGGGTGAACATTCATTCTAACATGAGAAAGTTGACTTGATTTTTAGCTATCTCATTGAATAATTGCTAAAAATTTTATAAGTTTAGTATAAAAAAATGTCACTACTTTTCTTAGTTATTTTCACTATTATCTTAAGATTGGGTTTTCCACCTATGGATGTTTCTTGATCTTGGAGGAGGCAACATGGTTGGCATTAGGGATGAGTGCGACGGTAAGCCCTTCGGACCTCATGAAGATGGTTTAAATATTATAAGCGTTAGATCCCCTTTGAGAGTCTCATGTACATCGTATCATCAAGTTTAATTTGTGTTTTGAACTAAAATAATAGTTTCCTAACAATAAGCTCATTATTCTTCATAATATCTTCAAGTAGAAGTCATGTTGGTATTACTGAGAAATAACCTCCACAAACCGCATCCCATTTACTATTTTCCATGATATTATTTTTTCGGGTGAAATTTTATATGTAATCTTAGAGGATCTTGTTGAGATCCTATTTGTTATATATTATGTAGCCGGATGAGCTTGTTGTCTGACCCTAAAATAATACCTAGAGGATTTGAGAGGTCTGAATTAAACCAACATGGAGTTGGTTGAACCATGTGAGAGCACTTCTCTAGAAGTTTATAAAGGTTGTCACCTACGAACGTTAATATGTCATTTTGAATTGTTCAATATGATGGTTTGAATCCCTAAACCATCACATTATGCATTTTTTACTAGTTGAATTCGGGGGGAGATTCCTTGAATTATTTTATAGGAGTTCTGAATATGATAACTAAAACAAATGGACAAAATCCTACAAGTTCATTATACACAAGGCTCGATGAACTTGCATGAGTGATTTGGTTTGGTCAACTTTTATCAATGCATGGTTCTTATGAAGATGCTTTTCCTAAGATGAAAGGGTCCGAATTTGATGGAAGAAATGAGATGGTTCACCCCTACCGAATAATGAATGATTTTTTAACGCTCAACTCGAGTCTTTGGCGTGTGATATTTGGTATATAGATGGTGTTGCATGGTTCAAAATGAGGTTACTCTCTCTATTTACTCAGATTCAACCGTACCAAGTAGTCGATGTAGGGTTTATGGTTTTTGGGTTTAAGGTTTAGTTGACACTTTTGTTATAAACGCTCCACAAAATCTAGCACTACTCCAAATGTGTCTAAGATATAGCATCCATATGTCGCTGTAGAAATCATATACATACAACAATAGTGGTATCATGAATGAAGGCAAATTAGATGATAATAAAACATCGAATTTAGTAAAAGAAATAGACAAGGTTGAGTTACCGAGTAAAACAAAATGAGATTTTAAGAATTTCTTTAATTTCACACGGATAATGCCAAAATTGCATGATAATTTATGTTATGCTTTGGTCAAATCAACAATCGGTAACAAGAATAGATTTTTAAAACTTTTAAAAAATTCTATTTAAAAAAAAATAGATGAAGAAAGTAAATAATCGAGATAAAGTTAATACCTTTAAAAATGAGACAATGCTTATACTGAACGTTTATGATTTCTATCTTTATTAATAGTTGTGGATTTTTGAATTTTATTTATTTATTTAATTATATGGTGATAGATTATTATAATTTTATGTCATTCTCAATCTCACAAAATTCTAATTTTGAATTTGTTTGCCCATCTAGATTTTGTTTTCGGTGGTTGAGTTGTTGCTACTCTGTAGTTTTGTATATTTCGTTGTAATTTGATATATTCCTGTATTTTTATATACTTCGCTATAATTATTATATTGTTTTATGGCAATTCTTGTATAATATTATATAAATAATTATATAATATATTTTATTATTATGTAATTTTATTTATTTTGTATTTAAATTTTTTAAAAATATATATAACACACGTTTGAAAAGAAAAGGTCTAAACAAATCTATAATGCATAAGAGTATCGTAAAGAACAACGAATAATTTCGACCTGTTTCGTATACAAAATCTATTATATATTAAATATAATGTATCTTCAAATCCTTAAAAGCAGCGGATAGTGGTTTATTTCTATTGGAGAATGTTAACTTTGATAAATGACAGCAATGTGCATCAGTTAATATTCCTATTCTAAATTTATTTCTAAACATTTATTTATTTATTTATTAGTATCATAAACACTTATAGTATTGAGTTAATTAATAGCTGATAAAATATACAATAAACATTTAAACACATTATTAATCTTCATTAAATAAGTTAATTAATAGTTGATAAAATCTACTATAAATACTTTGACACATTATTGAACTTCATTAAATCTGTGATACTTAATTATAGTTTGAGGGCTATTTAAGTATCGGGTTTAAAATGCATTTGTATTTACGTATTGACATCCTCCTTTTTGTAAAATAACCAATTGCCTCCGAAATATAATATTCAAACTAATGAATAAATAGAATGTATTGAAAATAGCCCCCAAGGGGTAGCCGAGTTGGTTGAGTATGACATTCTTATGACCAGAAGGTTACGAGTTCGAGTCCCTCTACATACGCTTTCTCGGCTGAGTCTGTCACCTTGTGTGGTTTACCTTTTGGCGTTGGTTTGCAGGCTATCGAGTCAGACTGAGGGTTTACCCTGTGCGCACTCGTTGCACTCTGAGTAGCGGCTACGGGTTCCCTCCGAAAAAAAAGAATGTATTGAAAATAGCCCCCAAGGGGGTAGCCGATTTGGTTGAGTATGGCATTCTTATAACCAAAAGGTCATGAGTTCGAGTCCCTCTACATACGCTTTCTCGGCTAAGCCTGTCACCTTGTGTGGTTTACCTTCTGGCGTTGGTTTGCAGGCTATCGCGTCAGACTGAGGGTTTTACCCTGTGCGCACTCATTGCACTCTGAGTAGCGGCTGCGGGTTCCCTCTGAAAAAAAAAGAAAAAAAAGAAAAAGAGTGTATTGAAAATAAAATTAAGAGGGTTTCTAGAGAGAGAAACTCTTTCGTCTCTCTAGAAACCCTAATAGTCCAAAAGCGTCTCTCTCTCTTTTCTATGGGAGCCGCTTTTCTGTTTCCACTAAAGATAAACTACAACTGGTTTTGTGCGCGGCGTGGATGCTCCTCTTTATGTGTAGTCTCTCGTCTCTCACCGGTAATTTGTGTCGGGATGTTTCTTTTATCGCTGTTTCGGTCCAGATCTGGAGGTTTCAAGCTCATAATTTTACCTCCACACTCACAGTACCTATCTCCACTCAACCACCTTAATGGAATCTTCTTGGCAAAGTTGTCTGCTTGGCTTCTCTACCTCGCTCTTGCCAGCAAGACACCCTTCATTGTCGCACTTTCAAAACTCATTGACGCTCTGGATCCCTACATTGAAGCAGGATCTGTTTTTTCTTGGGCAAAAAACCTCTCTTCGTCAATGAAGAGAGAGGAACTCTCGCCTCTCTCTATAAACCCTAATTAGGGTTTGAGATCCAAGCCGTCAATAGTTATTTTGAGGCTATTCAATCCCCTCTTTTATAATCAGATTTTTCTTTTTGAGTTTTGAATCTAGAGTTTATCCTTTTCTTGGTCGTCTCCTTGTTAAATTTTTTTTCTTTTTGTTTCATCTTCTTTCTTTTTGGGATTTCATAGCCTTTGTTTTCCATAGATATACAGTGGTCTTCCCGAAGGGGTTTAGATAGGAATGGAGAATCTGTACGAGGTACATGGTTGTCCAGCGACTCCTCTGAACGAGGATTGATAAGTATTACGGTTGTTGGGGACTTTGCTGGTTGTGATTTCACTGGTCGTGATTTCGCCGTGAAGGTGCATGCACTAGTAAAACAGGCACCCTGCGATCTGAAGTCTACTCTTTGATTAGAAGTTTGAGGCGATATTATCCACCAAATCTGCCTCAGATCTTGTTGGTACGGCGTTGTGTTTTGTGTCTATGGCACCGGAATCTGTTTGGATTATATTTTCGTTATATTCTTGTACCAGAATCAGTTTCTATAGAATTTCCGATGTATTTAGGTGCCGAATTTTTATCGGCGGTAGTCTTTGATGCCAGAATCTATTTCGGCCGTTTGCGGATGCGGTAGGCTATGTTGTATTATACTCTAAATTTTTTTATTATAAATTTAATGCTTTTAAAAACCAAAAAAAATCATATTTTAATTGGTATAAATAAAACATATTTGAGACTGAACCTATCGGTGTTGTCTTGGTAGTATCTCCTCCATATGGCTTTCTCGAAAGGGATTTCTCTAGATGCGGGGCACGCTAATGTGCTTCTGATACATTGACAGGTTCAAACATATTCAATTGGTCCTGAAAGTGTTTCCTCATTCGACCTATGTAGCGAGATAATAATTGATTAGTTGTATCAGCAATATCCAGATGGCTTTGCAACTTGAAAAAATCATTAGTGCATTCATCAACAGTCTTCTTATATTTGCATAAATGTAGGGAAAAAACCCACATGTTGAGATATTATAATTGCATAAATGTAGGTCAAAACACAACCCTCAAGTGTCTCACAAACTTAACTAATGTAGTTATTTCCAGGTTATATTGCTCAAATTGGTTTTCTTTAGCTGCTGCCACCAAGATCCAGTTCGGATTCAAAATTTGGTAGTGACCAATTGCACTCTTTTTGTGTTTGGAATTTCTTTAAAATCAAGAAATTCTTACAGTGAAGTGATCCAATCTAGAAAGTCCTCTGGTTCGGGACCCCCATAGAACTTCGAGATCACAAGTCTGAATCATGAGTCTCACTGGTGTTTAGGTTGTGATCAAAATCTTTCGGTAGAGGATGCTCAAAAAACTTCTCACAGTAGTATTTGGGATAAAAGCGACCCCTACCGTTTTCCCTATGAGGAGGAAACAGATTATGTTCCCAACCAGTCTCTCTCTCTCTCTCTCTCTCTCGGATTTCCACATATAATTTCTTGTTGTTTTTATGGCAAAATTGACGATTTTATCTTGTAAGTTTTTTATTTCGGGATATTTGTTTGCAAGTTGATAGAATTACGATGAGTAATAACTTCAAATTAAAGCGCTCGACATCAAATGTGAACATATTTTTGTCAACCAATATAAACTTATGTAATATTTTTAAAGACAAATATATATTAAATTATGGTAGCAACATAATATAAAATCTAAAAGTATGAATAAAAATATAATGATAGCTAAATGGTGATCTCGGTTTGCCTCTTCGAGATTTCAACAATCGTTTGAGGGAGGTAATATGACCTACTTGGACAAAAAAAACATGTAAACTAAGTAAAAAAATTGAATCTGAAGAAGTTGATGACCCAACTAACTCGCTGGTGGAATGATATTTCTTAAAAATGCTAGATTTTTATTGTAACTTTGTTTTATTTGCCATTTTGAAAATCATTTCTTTTTCGTCTGGATAATCCAACTTTAATTTTGAACGACAAAAATAGTAGTATTACTGAGAGGAACAATAATATACAAATGTTTATTTGGAGTTTTAGCTGTCGGGATAAACGTTTTCCTTTTTGAAACTACTTATTTGATTTTTTTGGGCGAGCTTCATTTTCGACTTCCCCTAACACTTATTTAGATAATTTATTTTTAATAGGAACACATATGTCAAGGATATATACATCACCAATGTCTATGTGTTTGAGGAGTAGATTTTTCATATCTTCTGCGGTAGTAGTAATATGTGTCTTAGCTATAATAACGGTCTATTCGACAAACATTTCTAACTCGTCTGCAGACCAATATCCTGAAAAAATATTTTTTTTATGGTAAATAAAAGATAATATTAATTTTTTTATATGTTGAAGGTAGTGTGAGATAATTCACACGTAAGTTTATGAAATATTTTGGTGATAACGACATGAGCTACGTATAAAAAAAGCACTGTTAGAAATAAATAATATATCTGAAAATAAGTTAAAATTAAGACGAAATAGTAAACAATATCTATCTTACGTGTTTCCATCTATTATGTTTTGATATGTACACATAATTTATGTGTGAAAAAATCCTAATAACCACTATTACAAAAGAAACGCGAATTCCATAAGTGATATGATTCAAGAGGTATTACAATACGATTGTTTCCTACCCAATAGTATTTAGTGTTCTTTATGTTAGGAGTTAACAATGAGAGGCAAATGTGGGCGAACTGGAAAACTTCAATTATTAAAGGATGAAGTCTTCGATTTAGTGAGTTGTTAAAAATACAAAACTTCATCGCCCACTATACGATTGAAAGTTGGATTTTGTTTACGTAGACGAATGACTATGTCGGCAAGAATTCCCCATTTATATTGTATGTTATTTAGCTTTGATTCATCAACATACGAGTAAGATTTAGGTTGTGTTTTAAATAAATCTTTAAGAAATTTATGATATGTTAATACATCTTCGAGATGAATAGTTGACAGACTTTGATTTGGTTTTTGTTAGATAATGAAATGATGTTCGGTTACAAAGTTTAAATAAGTAAAGCTTCCAATAAATATTTCCTAATTTTTTTTATTCATCAATGGTAATATATTTTTTCTTAGACAGTTTTTTTTAAATATGGATAAGGTGTTTTCTAAGATAATTTTTGTGTAAATAGGAAGACGAGTAAAAAATTAGTGTTAAAAGAGTTTCTCGATTCGTTTCCTAAATCCTTCTACGAGCCACTTCATTGGTCATTTTAAATTTTGATTTATGAATATACATATATATAAAGAATAAAGAATTTTGAAGGAACAACTACTTTTACCTTCCCTCATAAATGTATAAACTGAATAAAATTGAATGTTTAAGAAATAAAGAAAATATACCTTCTCTAAAGTTTGGAAACTTAAAAGACCAATACAAAAAAGTCTTAACAAATTAAGTTTGACCTGAAACTTAGTTTGAAAATATTTATGAGTGTAAGATTTAGTTGTTGTATAATGTTCAGATTTGATGTTCAAGTCTCCAAGTTATACTTATGAAGGAATGCGTTTTCCCGAGATATTGGGCTTCTACATAACATTATTTAATAAAAAATATATATCTAAACAACGATAATGTTGGCCTCAACTATTGCTATGTTTTACGTACATCATAGGAAAGTTTTATGCTCTATGATTTTTCAAAATGTTGTGTCATATATGGGGGGGGGGGGTAACATGGAAGCAACCGACACCTTTGAATCCTTAAAATAAGTGAACCTCTTTAATAGATTCATGAGGGTCTGTAGTTTGCAGAGTAAAATACTCGTTTGAATTAGCTTCGATACTTTTTCCACTGACCATATACGCTGGGAATGGTTTGGACCATATTTCCAATGTGTATTTTTATGGATTACGCTTCACATTGAGCAAGAAGAGTTGGCAAAAACAACTTGAATACGTTATGCAAATTATCTCCATCATAGGTTCTAAGGACCAACATATCATTATGTAGACTTAAGAATTGCAGCCAAGCTGGGTAAAAAATATCTTATTCAGTAGATATTGATAAGTAGCCTTGTATTTTTAAGCCAAATAACAGTTTTTAGCAGTAAACCCACCATCCTCCCACTTTGTCATGAAAATGTTTAACATTGAGGGTGTCTTGTGTATTAAATAATAATTATGGTTGAGATTAGTAAAATGGTCGGATGAAGTGACCATAAATTAGCTGATATTTTTATTTTTGAGCCCACCTATTGTAGTATATAAAACAACAATCGTTTTGGAGAAATGGTGAATATTTATTACTTTATTACTACTTTTGTCAACTTTTGGCTATAACATTCTTATGTTTCTCTCTCAAAACTATCTTTTCCAAACATATCTTAGACACATAATACCTCTAAGAAATATTTGGAACTATCAACTGCTACTTGGGTTTAGCTCAGACACGATCTTTTATAAATAAAACAATATTTTCATCATTAGTTAGCCTTTAAATTTCTTTCATAGGAATCTTAGTAGCACGCTAAGTGTCCTGTGTTGTTGTGATACTTCCAGTACTACTTCAAATTACAAATACTATTTAGGGGTGAACATTCATTCTAACATGAGAAAGTTGACTTGATATTTAGCTATCTCTTTGAATAATTGCTACATTTGTTGTAAGTTTAGTATAAAAAATGCCACTACTTTTCTTAGTTATTTTCACCCTTATCTCTACATTAGGTTTTCCACCCATGGATGTTTCTTGATCTTGGAGAAGGTAACATGGTTGGCATTGGGGATGAGTACGACGGTAAGCCCTTCGGACCTCACGAAGATGGTTTAAATATTATAAGCGTTAGATCCCCTCTGAGAGCCTCATGTACATCGTATCATCAAGTTTAATTTGTGTCTCGAACTAAAATAATAGTTTCCTAACAATAAGCTCATTCTTCTTCATAAAATCTTCAAGTAGAAGTCATGTTGGTATTACTTAGAAATAACCTCCACAAACCGCATCCCATTTACTATTTTCCATGATATTATTTTTTCGGATTAAATTTTATATGTAATCTCAGAGGCTCTTGTTGAGATCCTATTTGTTATGTATTATGTAGCCGGATGAGCTTGTTGTCTGACCCTAAAATAATATCCAGAGGATTTGAGAGGTCTGAATTAAACCAACATGGAGCTAGTTGAACCATGTGAGAGCACTTCCCTAGAAGTTTATAAAGGTTTTCACCTACGATCGCTAATATGTCATTTTGAATTGTTCAATGTGATGGTTTGAATCCCTAAACCATAACATTTATGCATTTTTTACTAGTTGAATTCAGGGGAAGATTCCTTAAATTATTTTATAGGAGTTCTGAAAATGATAAGTAAAACAAATGGACAAAATCCTACAAGTTCATTATACACAAGGCTCGTTGAACTTGCATAAGTGATTTGGTTTGGTAAACTTTTATCAATGCATGGTTCTTATGAAGATGATTTTCCTAAGATGAAAGAGTCCGAATTTGATGGAAGAAATGAGATGGTTCACCCCTACCAAATAATGAATAATTTTTTAACGCTCAACTCGAGTCGTTGGCGTGTGATATTTGGTATATAGATGGTGTTACATGTTCAAAATGAGGTAACTCTCTCTATTTACTCAGATTCAACCGTACCAAGTACTCGATGTAGGGTTTATGGTTTTGGGTTTAAGGTTTAGTTGACACTTTTGTAATAAACGCTCCAGAAAATCTAGCATTACTCCAAATGTGTAAGATATATCACCCATATGTCGTGTAGAAATCATATACATACAACAATAGTGGTATCATAAATGAAGGCAAATTAGATGATAACAAAACATCGAATTTAGTAAAAGAAATAGACAAGGTTGAGTTAGCGAGTAAAACAATAAAATAAGATTTTAAGAATTTCTTTAATTTCACACGGCTAATGCCAAAATTGTATGATAATTTATGTTATGCTTGGTCAAATCAATAATCAGTAACCTGAATAGGTTTCTAAAACTTAAAAAAAAATCTATTTAAAAAAAATAGATGAAGAAAGTAAATAATCGAGATAAAGTTAATACCTTTAAAAATGAGACAATGCTTATACCAAACGTTTATGATTTCTATCTTTATTAATAGTTGTGGATTTTTGAATTATATTTATTTATTTAATAATATGGTGATAGATCATTTATAATTTTATGTCATTCTCACAATCACCGAATTCTAATTTAGAATTTGTTTGTCCAATTTTAATTTTGTTTTCGATGGTTGAGTTGTTGATACTCTGTAGTTTCGTATATTTCGTTGTAATTTGATATATTCAAGTAGTTTTATATACTTTGCTATACTTATTATATTATTTTATGGTAATTCTTTTATAATATTATATAAATAATTTTATAATATGTTTTATTACTCTGTAATTTTATTTATTTTGTATTTAAAATATAAAAAAAAACATATAACACACATTTGAAAAAAGAAAAAATCTAAACAAATCTATAATGCTTAAATATAAAAGTATAGTACAGAACACCGCATAATTTCCCAAAATTTATTATATTAAATATAATATATCTTCAAATCCTTAAAAGCAGCAGATAGTGATTTATTTATTTAGAGAATGTTAACTTTGATAAATGACAGCTATGTGCGTTAGTTAATATTCCTATTCTAAGTTTATTTCTGAATATTTATTTATTTATCAGTATCATAAACACTTATAGTATTGAGTTAATTAATAGCTGATAAAATATACAATAAATACTTAAACACATTAGTAATCTCCATTAAATGAGTTAATTAGTAGTTGATAAAATCTACGGTAAATACTTTGACGCATTATTGAACTCCTTTAAATATGTGATACTAATTATAGTTTAATGGCTATTTAAGTATCGGGTCAAAAATGCATTTGTACTTACGTATTGACATCGTTCCTTTAGTAAAATAACAAATTGCCTTTCGAAATATAATATTCAAATTAATGAGTAAATAAAATCATATATTTGAGACTGAACCATTTTGTACGGAAATCGGAAAAAACCATGTAATTATATTAGTTGATATTTTTTGTCTAACATCCCAAAGTATCATCTTATATAAATAGTTTATTTTCATTATAATTATTATTTGTATTTAAAATAATATTTTTGATAATAAAATATTAATAAATATTTTAAAGGGAAATTGTACCAAAGGTACCTACTCAACTATTTTATTGTCGTATAGTACCAAAGGGTTTGATCAGTTGTCACTTAATACCCAACTCAACTACCTAATTATCACATAGTACCTAACTTTATTTTAATACCCTAATTACCCTCACCATTCATGAACAGCCACGTAACCAAAATTTCTCTTTCCTTCTCTTTCCTACTTTTCCTTTAATTTTATTTTTAAAAGATCCGTATCTTTAGAACCGGAGCTCGAAAAAAATAAATGAAAGTACCATCACTTTTGTTTTTTAAAAATGAACAAAACTAGATCCATTGATGATATTTTTTATTTTTTTAAAAAATAAAATTTCACGAGTAACAATTTGCATCATATCATGAGAATTGTTCAGGAAACCCAGAGTTGCAAACAATTCGCATCTTATCATGAGAATCGTTCAGAAATCCTGAGAGTTGCAAGCAATTCGCATCTTATCATGAGAATCATTCAGAAATTGCAAGCAATTCGCATCTTATCATGAGAATCGTTCAGAAATCCTAAGAGTTGCAAGCAATTCGCATCTTATCATGAGAATCGTTCAGAAATTGCAAGCAATTCGCATCTTATCATGAGAATCGTTCAGAAATTGCAAGCAATTCGCATATTATCATGAGAATCGTTCAGAAATCCTGAGAGTTTGCAAGCAATTCACATCCTGAGAATTTGCAAGCAATTCGCATCCTGAGAATTGCACCAGGTTTTTTTTTTACCAGCGCACCTATATTTGGTCGGGGGTATTATTGTCCAAATTTCAGTTCGAGGTACCAAGTGACACTATCCAAAAAACGGGTACCGCCGGGTAATTACATAGTTGAGAAGGTATTTACTGGTACTTTTCTCTATTTTAAACCATCAATTAATAATATATATAGAATGTGAACTATTAATTAATTTTAATTTATATATTATAAAAATCTATTTTTGTTGAGAATAGACTTTTTATTTTTCTATTTTTATCTTAAATACAATATGATATACCTCGTTGGTAGGACACGAACGGGATACAAAATGAAATTTGAAGATTTCTCTTATTTGTTTTAAAATGAAGCAGAGCTATCCCAAAACATATCTACCACGGAAATAAACGCTTTCCGAAACTTTCAGATGACTAGGTTTGGTCAGGCCTAAACAAAAAAAATATAGTTTGGTTATCATTATGAAACTCGTGATAACGTCTGGTAAAGCGCTAAAGCACGAACACACGCTTCTCTAAAATTTTGATCATGCATGATCGCGCGTTAAGACGTGACCATGAAATAAGCCATGATGGCCAACCATCAAATGATGAATGGTCATGTGCTTGACCATCATGGTCGAGGTATTGATCACGCTAGAGCGTGCGAAGGATCGTGCGCCAGTGCGTGACCCATAAGTTGCCCATGATGGAAAAGATGTTTCATTCATTTAACTAACTTTCTAATTTCCTTCACTTTGAATCTCACTGCCTTGGACTTCAACGTTCAGCTCATGTGTAGCTTGCTTTCTGGTGTGATTTAGCTCATCTTTAGATCATCTTGCATGTATAATTTCACAAATAATGATTTTCACTTACCTCGTTACATCGTGTTGAAGCCTCCTTAATTTCGGTATTTTACCAAATCTTCCTAAAATTTTGGCGTTTTGTGTCTTAGCTTTTGAAAATGTCACTGTTTCTTCTCTAAACTAGCTTTTCCCAATAATCGCATATGTTTTTGAGCTAGTTCCACGTCCTAGCTCCTTTTAGGTGTCGTCTTTAATTCACTACCAATTTTATTCATGTCATCTAAGTCTTCTCCATTTTTGTTTCCTAGGAGAAAAAAATGAGTTTCGTGCCCACTTTTATGTTGAAGAAGGCATGTATGGATGCCAATATATGCGATGTTGTTGACCGAGCACCCCTAAACATGAATCTGAATTTTCTGGAAGTGACTCATTTTTGAACATATCGTGCATATCCCGCCACAGAGCTACTATCAGTATTATATTGGAGACCTCACTTCCATGACCTCTTCTACAAAACTAGGGTGTTTCTCACTTCTACGACCAAATTCTGACCTACTAGTCGAGTCGTTGATTTTTTCATTTATCAAGATGACCAAAT
>JAUPFV010000011.1:0-2500 GCA_036936605.1 Limnanthes douglasii subsp. nivea
ATATCCATATACTACTAACACCGTTTGGGTTCGTTGGAAACAAAAATAAATAAATATTGAAGTGTTCGTAGATGATGGGGTTCGAACCCATACCGCCCACGAAGTTTGTTGAAAGTCCAACCACTAGGCTAAGGTATAATGTTATAATAAAACATGTATATTATGTTATACAACCATAGCGAGGTCCGTAATAAGCGGCAAAGCACGGTGTCCGGATTTATAAGAACGAACCGAAGGGTTAAAAAAACACGGGACAACATACTATGTAAATAGATGTAAAAAAAATAACGTATGGTTAAAAAAAAATCAAGTCATTTCGATATCCAAACCCAAAGCTACGGACTTGCAAGTTTTGAAGCTTCAATATAGAAAAATCTCAAAACTAGTAGTCCGGATTCTCTAGAGACGAACAAAAGGGTTGGAAAACGTCGAGGGTGGAACGTCACATAAGTGTACCAAAAATAATGCGGAACTAGAGAGATCATGTGTTATGGTAAAAAGATTGTGAGCTATATTATATTACCCACCGGTTGGTCTTCAAAAGTCCTATTTTTCGACGTTGTTAAAAAAGTCCGAAATTTTACCATCACGTAGATATCGAAAAATAATGCGTTTTGAAAAAAAGATCGGACAATTCCGACATCCGAAGCCAAAGTTACGGACTTGCAAAGGTGATGGTAAAAAAATCGTAAGCTATAACCCACCGGTTTAGCTAAAAAATTCCTATTTTTCCACATTGGGTAAAAAATACCGAAACTTTACCATCTCACGGATATCGGAAAATATTGTGGAATAAAAAAAATCACATGATTCGGACATCCGAAGCCAAAGGTACGGACTTGCAAAGGTTTGGAGCTACGGTTTTAAAAAAAACCGAAATAACCCGGATTTATAGGAACAAACCAAAAGGTAATAATTTACCGAAACTTCACCATCGCTTAGATACCGAAAAATAATGCGGAATGAAAAAATAATTCGGAAAATTCCGACATCCTAACCCAAAGTTACGGACTTGCAGGTGTGATGGCAAAAAAATCATGAGTTATAAAATAAAGTCCTATTTTTCGGCGTTGGTTAAAAAATACCGAAACTTTACCATATCGTTGTTTCTACCACGCGGTAAACTCTACCAAGCTCCACGAATTTACTTCGAAAGGAGGGACAAAAAATAATTAAAGAAAAAAAAGCGACCAGCGAGGTTCGAACCCACACCGTTGGGATATAAAAAGTCACTACGTCACTAACCGCTACACCAAACCTACATTGACGATAAAGCTCGTATCCACTAGTATACAAACATACGGTAAGACTTCCTTAAATTGGGGCTTTCCGAAATTGATTCGATATTCGGATAGTGTCGGCCATAAAATATGAAGCTATGCGGTGAAATCGGAATTCAAATCGAAAAATCGAGCCAATATTAGGGTTTCTATTTCCTAAAATCCCTAAATAATTCTAAAAATCTAAAATTAACATGCAAAACGGCGTTTTTTTGGGTCCACACTTCGGTTAATCACCGTAGGTAATTAACCAGCGCGTAGATCTCGAAAAACTGCATGGAATCCATATATAGAAATCCGCATTCGGACAACCGATAAATCCATACAAGATATTGGAACCGAGCCATTGTTGGCCGGTTTTTTGCTGGCCAGCAATGTGGCGCAAGTGGCCGGCCAATGTGGCGCCATTGGCCAGCATTGTGGCGCCATTGGCCGGTATTGTTGCACCAGTGACCGGCCAATGTGGCACCAGTGGCCGGCCAGTGTGGCACCACTGTGGCCAGCAATGTGGCGCCAGTGGCCGGCCACTTCGGCCAGCAATGTGGCGCCAGTGGCCAGCAATGTGGCGCCAGTGGCCAGCATTGTGGCGCCAGAGCCAGCATTTGAGGCGCCAGTGGCCAGTGCTGTGGCACCAGTGGCCAGCAATGTGGCGCCAGTGGCCAGCATTGCGGCGCCAGAGCCAGCATTTGAGGCGCCAGTGGCCGGCCAATGTGGTGCAAGTGGCCCGCATTGTGGCGCCAGTGGCAGGCCACACTGGGCTGTGTGGTGCCAGCAGCGCCCCAAATTGGGCCAAAGCATATAAAAAATGTGATATCTTTTTTTCTACTCGTGCAAAACTCAAAATACTTTCCATCATACAATCCTTATAACATGTAGGATTTTTAAGAGTCGAGTTTGTAATTTTTAAACCAAAAGTAAATTTGTTATGATTTTTCTAACGTTTTTCGTTAAAAAAATATATATAAAATACTTATGGTTTGAATTTTTAGTTCAAACTTTGTGAACACTTGTTTTTATCCATTGTTAACATAACTGCAAAGTTTCATAACCAAATTCCTTCGGATTCCCCACTTTTGAAGGTAGGGTGATGGTTCAAACATAAAAGCACTACCTAGTGTTTTAGCTAAAACAGCCTATTAAGCTACTTAGGGGGGGTGAGCCAACTGGTGAAAGTTGGAGTTGCCCCAAAGGTGCTTGTTTTAGCCGGCAAGCACCGAATG
>JAUPFV010000011.1:32500-35000 GCA_036936605.1 Limnanthes douglasii subsp. nivea
CCATCGCTTAGATACCGAAAAATAATGCGGAATGAAAAAATAATTCGGAAAATTCCGACATCCTAACCCAAAGTTACGGACTTGCAGGTGTGATGGCAAAAAAATCATGAGTTATAAAATAAAGTCCTATTTTTCGGCGTTGGTTAAAAAATACCGAAACTTTACCATATCGTTGTTTCTACCACGCGGTAAACTCTACCAAGCTCCACGAATTTACTTCGAAAGGAGGGACAAAAAATAATTAAAGAAAAAAAAGCGACCAGCGAGGTTCGAACCCACACCGTTGGGATATAAAAAGTCACTACGTCACTAACCGCTACACCAAACCTACATTGACGATAAAGCTCGTATCCACTAGTATACAAACATACGGTAAGACTTCCTTAAATTGGGGCTTTCCGAAATTGATTCGATATTCGGATAGTGTCGGCCATAAAATATGAAGCTATGCGGTGAAATCGGAATTCAAATCGAAAAATCGAGCCAATATTAGGGTTTCTATTTCCTAAAATCCCTAAATAATTCTAAAAATCTAAAATTAACATGCAAAACGGCGTTTTTTTGGGTCCACACTTCGGTTAATCACCGTAGGTAATTAACCAGCGCGTAGATCTCGAAAAACTGCATGGAATCCATATATAGAAATCCGCATTCGGACAACCGATAAATCCATACAAGATATTGGAACCGAGCCATTGTTGGCCGGTTTTTTGCTGGCCAGCAATGTGGCGCAAGTGGCCGGCCAATGTGGCGCCATTGGCCAGCATTGTGGCGCCATTGGCCGGTATTGTTGCACCAGTGACCGGCCAATGTGGCACCAGTGGCCGGCCAGTGTGGCACCACTGTGGCCAGCAATGTGGCGCCAGTGGCCGGCCACTTCGGCCAGCAATGTGGCGCCAGTGGCCAGCAATGTGGCGCCAGTGGCCAGCATTGTGGCGCCAGAGCCAGCATTTGAGGCGCCAGTGGCCAGTGCTGTGGCACCAGTGGCCAGCAATGTGGCGCCAGTGGCCAGCATTGCGGCGCCAGAGCCAGCATTTGAGGCGCCAGTGGCCGGCCAATGTGGTGCAAGTGGCCCGCATTGTGGCGCCAGTGGCAGGCCACACTGGGCTGTGTGGTGCCAGCAGCGCCCCAAATTGGGCCAAAGCATATAAAAAATGTGATATCTTTTTTTCTACTCGTGCAAAACTCAAAATACTTTCCATCATACAATCCTTATAACATGTAGGATTTTTAAGAGTCGAGTTTGTAATTTTTAAACCAAAAGTAAATTTGTTATGATTTTTCTAACGTTTTTCGTTAAAAAAATATATATAAAATACTTATGGTTTGAATTTTTAGTTCAAACTTTGTGAACACTTGTTTTTATCCATTGTTAACATAACTGCAAAGTTTCATAACCAAATTCCTTCGGATTCCCCACTTTTGAAGGTAGGGTGATGGTTCAAACATAAAAGCACTACCTAGTGTTTTAGCTAAAACAGCCTATTAAGCTACTTAGGGGGGGTGAGCCAACTGGTGAAAGTTGGAGTTGCCCCAAAGGTGCTTGTTTTAGCCGGCAAGCACCGAATGTCGCACATACTAGTGCGGCATTGGTAGCCTTTGTAGCCTTTTAAGCACAAATTGTCCGAGGTGGGAAGTAAAAGACCAAAATACCCCTCTTACGGCTAAAGGACAATTTGTGCTTAACGAGTGAGGAAGCGGGCGGATTCCTCCCGATGCGAAGGTGGGGATTAGTAGGAACTCGTTTTTGTGGTGGATGTGTTGCGGTTTTGGCCTTCCATAGGAAAAGACCAAAATACCCCTACGACAAAAAGTAAGAGGTAGTCTATGGTTTTGCGTTGTTGCATTCCACAGACCCTCTTATGATTCCTAGTAGTCCTAGTTGGCCCTACTTTTCACCGAAGAGGGTAGGGCAGTCGGTCATAGAGAGGGGTTGGAGCTATTGGTTATTACGATTCCAAATCATTTTAATCAGCAGCAATGGTGGGATTTGCCTTTAGACGATGGTTGTTTGCGGGCGTTGGAAGGGGTACGTAGCATAAATTTTTGGGACGGATCGGAGATGCTGTTGCTATAAGTCTCTAAACATCGAATGACGGGACGCGGAGACGTGATTCTGGAGGTGTTTAGAGCCGGTCCTTCGGAGATCTACGGCATGATTTTTGCTACTGCCAACTGAAATTCCCACAAACATACTTGATAACAGGTGTATCCTATTGTTGTGAATGATTCGTGATGCGGGATTGTGAAGTACGCCGTAGTTGCGCCTCGTATGGATGATCGGCTTCTATTCGGTAGGGAAAGGCAAGGGTAGATTATCACGCTACGAATCCTGTTGTTGATTTGCAAACTATCTGCAAATCTTTTGGATTCGAAGCTGAAAGTCATCATCTTGTCGTTCCTGCAAAACGGGGGAGGGGTCGGAAGAAAAAGTTGTGGCCATTGGTTTTCATGATTTGAAAGCGCATGAGTCTGCAGCAATGGTAGGATTTGCCTTTAG
>JAUPFV010000011.1:40000-42500 GCA_036936605.1 Limnanthes douglasii subsp. nivea
CAACGATGCGTCCTCCAGGAATAACATCAAGATTAGAAACATGATTCCATTTTAAGAAACGAGTAGACATAAAGTTGGCTAAACGATCTTGCGAGAATTTCGTTTCTAACAGGCAAAACAGGGGCAAAGAATTTTTTCTTACGAGTTTACAAACCGTGGAGAGAGAAGCGCCTCGATCTGCACGCCCGCATAGGCCCCTGATGTTCCAACTAAGGATCTTCATTTATTAACCGAGGAGTTTATGGGCACTCCGCGCCTCGCGTTTTTCTTTGTCTTTTTGCTTTGCACCTTTTGCCAAGGCTGATCAGAATGCTCGGCAGGCCTGTTTGGTAGATGTGTAAAATCATCATTTGTTTGATGTTCAAATGTTGGATCCCAGTCTCGAGTATCTGCCAGGGGATTGCTCAAGATTGATGGTGCCTCAAATTCATCATCATGTTCCATGGGGGTGTCAATCATGGTTTCAGTTGTATAGGACTTGTTACCTCCCTTGTCTTGAGGTTTGTTATCAGCTGCCATCTGTTTGTCTTTGGTGCTAGTTTTATGGGATGGTTTTGTTTGTTGGCCAGTTTGCTTCGGCTGTGTGCTAACTGACGGTTTTTTCTGTGGGGTAGCATTTGCATGGGCTTTTCGATGCTCCCGGTGCTCATTTGTTTGTGGCTGTTCACCATTTTGTGGCATTCTTTGCCCTTTCATTGCATCCTTTTTTTGTGTACTGGTATTTGGTTTAGGTGGACAACACAGGTGGTTGTGCCCAAAGCATTGACATGTATGGCAAAATAAAGGGTAGTTCTCGTACTCCACCGTTTGTTCATAGCGCTTCCCGCAAGGCAAATTGACACCAAACTTTGTAATTGGTTCTTTACTCACATCAATCTCAATCAAAACACGTGCGTAGGCCATCCTGGACTTGTCACAAGTAAATTGGTCAGTATATAAAGGCTTACCAACCTTGGAGGCGATCTTGCTAAGGCCAGATTCACTCCAGAAACCCAAGGGAATGTCACGGAGCACAACCCAAGTTGGGATCTTTGTGAAGAGATCATCTGTGAGCATTGTGCCTCTCTCAATCTGCTTTAATAAGAGTGTCTTTCCATAAATGGTATACGGGCCACCTTGAAGAACTTTCAGCAAATCTTGTTCATTAGAGAACTTGAAGACGGTCCACCCTTTGCCATAAGGCAAAACCCTGCATCCAACACCCCAAGATTTCGTTATTGAGTCAAGTGCAAGCTTACCAGGGAATCGTCCAGTGAAACAGCCTATGAGGCAGTGTCCCCAAGTCTCAACAATTGGGATTTCATCCATATGGTCGAGAGTGATTTCTTCATCATTAATAGGAGGAGCAATGAACCGTAACTTCAACCCTTTCGATTCTAAACGGGAGCCTTGAAATAGACTGGAGAACGTTTTAGATGGAGTTTGTGTTGTGCGCGTTGAGGACGTATTCGGATCACTCTTGTATGATGATTGTCGGTTCCATACATTATTAGTTTGAAAAGAAGGAAATGGATTTGTATTATTACCTTCCTTGTGAATTGAGAGGCCATTACCTTTATTTCGGATATTCAGATCTGTTGAACTAATTCCTTGCACCCTGTTCGAATTCAAATTCAAAATCCCGTCTTTAATTGCAGTTGAGTCCCCAGAATTGAAGTCTTTTCTATTCAAATTTTCTGAATTAAATCCTTGTTCGCTGTTCCGATTCAAATTCTCATTCCCGTCTTCTATTGTAGTTGAGTCCCCGGATTTAATACCTTTTCCCTTCAAATTCAAAAATCTTTGTGAAGTAAATTCAGAAGTAAAAGGATTCACATTACCTTTGTTAATTGCAGGAAGGTCTTTATTTACTTCGATTGCATTTAGATCCCTGGAAGTACTGTCTTCTCCATTTAAATTAAAAACCCTCTCCGAAGTAAATTCGTGCACTGTATATGCTAAATTCTTTTCTCTGAATTTAAAAGATTTACTTTCACTCGCATGGCCTTCTGTTGCTTTATATAGTGTATTGTGGTGCACGTTATTTTCCTTTGCATTAAAAGCATTTATTCTCTTCACGTTACTGTTATTTTCCTTTGCATTAAAAGCATTTATTTTCTTCACGTTACTATTCTCTGTTTGAATTGTACGCAGGTTACTATTCTTCACATATTTAATTGTAGTGAAGTCCCTGGAACCCTCCTTTGCATTAATTATGTTCACGTTACTGTTCTTCTCTTTAATTGTAGGCAGGTGACAATTCTTTCCGTCTTTAAGTGTGATGAAGTCGCTGGAACGGTTTTCATTCTCATTCAAATTTTCTTTTAAACCGACAGTCTTATTTCCGCATACATTAATCTCTCTGTCATTAATGGCAGGAGATTTGAATTTGAAATTTTGAATAGGAGAATTTATCTCATTTCTGTGAACATTTAGTGCTGTGTCAACATTATTCTCCTTTCCATTAGTAACGGTAGCCTTAAATGCAGTCATGATTTTGGATGAATGATCCCGACTGTTA
>JAUPFV010000011.1:50000-52500 GCA_036936605.1 Limnanthes douglasii subsp. nivea
CGTAGATATCGAAAAATAATGCGTTTTGAAAAAAAGATCGGACAATTCCGACATCCGAAGCCAAAGTTACGGACTTGCAAAGGTGATGGTAAAAAAATCGTAAGCTATAACCCACCGGTTTAGCTAAAAAATTCCTATTTTTCCACATTGGGTAAAAAATACCGAAACTTTACCATCTCACGGATATCGGAAAATATTGTGGAATAAAAAAAATCACATGATTCGGACATCCGAAGCCAAAGGTACGGACTTGCAAAGGTTTGGAGCTACGGTTTTAAAAAAAACCGAAATAACCCGGATTTATAGGAACAAACCAAAAGGTAATAATTTACCGAAACTTCACCATCGCTTAGATACCGAAAAATAATGCGGAATGAAAAAATAATTCGGAAAATTCCGACATCCTAACCCAAAGTTACGGACTTGCAGGTGTGATGGCAAAAAAATCATGAGTTATAAAATAAAGTCCTATTTTTCGGCGTTGGTTAAAAAATACCGAAACTTTACCATATCGTTGTTTCTACCACGCGGTAAACTCTACCAAGCTCCACGAATTTACTTCGAAAGGAGGGACAAAAAATAATTAAAGAAAAAAAAGCGACCAGCGAGGTTCGAACCCACACCGTTGGGATATAAAAAGTCACTACGTCACTAACCGCTACACCAAACCTACATTGACGATAAAGCTCGTATCCACTAGTATACAAACATACGGTAAGACTTCCTTAAATTGGGGCTTTCCGAAATTGATTCGATATTCGGATAGTGTCGGCCATAAAATATGAAGCTATGCGGTGAAATCGGAATTCAAATCGAAAAATCGAGCCAATATTAGGGTTTCTATTTCCTAAAATCCCTAAATAATTCTAAAAATCTAAAATTAACATGCAAAACGGCGTTTTTTTGGGTCCACACTTCGGTTAATCACCGTAGGTAATTAACCAGCGCGTAGATCTCGAAAAACTGCATGGAATCCATATATAGAAATCCGCATTCGGACAACCGATAAATCCATACAAGATATTGGAACCGAGCCATTGTTGGCCGGTTTTTTGCTGGCCAGCAATGTGGCGCAAGTGGCCGGCCAATGTGGCGCCATTGGCCAGCATTGTGGCGCCATTGGCCGGTATTGTTGCACCAGTGACCGGCCAATGTGGCACCAGTGGCCGGCCAGTGTGGCACCACTGTGGCCAGCAATGTGGCGCCAGTGGCCGGCCACTTCGGCCAGCAATGTGGCGCCAGTGGCCAGCAATGTGGCGCCAGTGGCCAGCATTGTGGCGCCAGAGCCAGCATTTGAGGCGCCAGTGGCCAGTGCTGTGGCACCAGTGGCCAGCAATGTGGCGCCAGTGGCCAGCATTGCGGCGCCAGAGCCAGCATTTGAGGCGCCAGTGGCCGGCCAATGTGGTGCAAGTGGCCCGCATTGTGGCGCCAGTGGCAGGCCACACTGGGCTGTGTGGTGCCAGCAGCGCCCCAAATTGGGCCAAAGCATATAAAAAATGTGATATCTTTTTTTCTACTCGTGCAAAACTCAAAATACTTTCCATCATACAATCCTTATAACATGTAGGATTTTTAAGAGTCGAGTTTGTAATTTTTAAACCAAAAGTAAATTTGTTATGATTTTTCTAACGTTTTTCGTTAAAAAAATATATATAAAATACTTATGGTTTGAATTTTTAGTTCAAACTTTGTGAACACTTGTTTTTATCCATTGTTAACATAACTGCAAAGTTTCATAACCAAATTCCTTCGGATTCCCCACTTTTGAAGGTAGGGTGATGGTTCAAACATAAAAGCACTACCTAGTGTTTTAGCTAAAACAGCCTATTAAGCTACTTAGGGGGGGTGAGCCAACTGGTGAAAGTTGGAGTTGCCCCAAAGGTGC
The DNA here is from genome assembly GCA_036936605.1 of Limnanthes douglasii subsp. nivea. Classification (NCBI taxonomy): domain Eukaryota; kingdom Viridiplantae; phylum Streptophyta; class Magnoliopsida; order Brassicales; family Limnanthaceae; genus Limnanthes; species Limnanthes douglasii. The sequence goes on from JAUPFV010000011.1 coordinate 51,886, forward strand.
TTGTTTTAGCCGGCAAGCACCGAATGTCGCACATACTAGTGCGGCATTGGTAGCCTTTGTAGCCTTTTAAGCACAAATTGTCCGAGGTGGGAAGTAAAAGACCAAAATACCCCTCTTACGGCTAAAGGACAATTTGTGCTTAACGAGTGAGGAAGCGGGCGGATTCCTCCCGATGCGAAGGTGGGGATTAGTAGGAACTCGTTTTTGTGGTGGATGTGTTGCGGTTTTGGCCTTCCATAGGAAAAGACCAAAATACCCCTACGACAAAAAGTAAGAGGTAGTCTATGGTTTTGCGTTGTTGCATTCCACAGACCCTCTTATGATTCCTAGTAGTCCTAGTTGGCCCTACTTTTCACCGAAGAGGGTAGGGCAGTCGGTCATAGAGAGGGGTTGGAGCTATTGGTTATTACGATTCCAAATCATTTTAATCAGCAGCAATGGTGGGATTTGCCTTTAGACGATGGTTGTTTGCGGGCGTTGGAAGGGGTACGTAGCATAAATTTTTGGGACGGATCGGAGATGATGTCGCTATAAGTCTCTAAACATCGAATGACGGGACGCGGAGACGTGATTCTGGAGGTGTTTAGAGCCGGTCCTTCGGAGATCTACGGCATG
>JAUPFV010000011.1:92500-95000 GCA_036936605.1 Limnanthes douglasii subsp. nivea
TTCCGACATCCTAACCCAAAGTTACGGACTTGCAGGTGTGATGGCAAAAAAATCATGAGTTATAAAATAAAGTCCTATTTTTCGGCGTTGGTTAAAAAATACCGAAACTTTACCATATCGTTGTTTCTACCACGCGGTAAACTCTACCAAGCTCCACGAATTTACTTCGAAAGGAGGGACAAAAAATAATTAAAGAAAAAAAAGCGACCAGCGAGGTTCGAACCCACACCGTTGGGATATAAAAAGTCACTACGTCACTAACCGCTACACCAAACCTACATTGACGATAAAGCTCGTATCCACTAGTATACAAACATACGGTAAGACTTCCTTAAATTGGGGCTTTCCGAAATTGATTCGATATTCGGATAGTGTCGGCCATAAAATATGAAGCTATGCGGTGAAATCGGAATTCAAATCGAAAAATCGAGCCAATATTAGGGTTTCTATTTCCTAAAATCCCTAAATAATTCTAAAAATCTAAAATTAACATGCAAAACGGCGTTTTTTTGGGTCCACACTTCGGTTAATCACCGTAGGTAATTAACCAGCGCGTAGATCTCGAAAAACTGCATGGAATCCATATATAGAAATCCGCATTCGGACAACCGATAAATCCATACAAGATATTGGAACCGAGCCATTGTTGGCCGGTTTTTTGCTGGCCAGCAATGTGGCGCAAGTGGCCGGCCAATGTGGCGCCATTGGCCAGCATTGTGGCGCCATTGGCCGGTATTGTTGCACCAGTGACCGGCCAATGTGGCACCAGTGGCCGGCCAGTGTGGCACCACTGTGGCCAGCAATGTGGCGCCAGTGGCCGGCCACTTCGGCCAGCAATGTGGCGCCAGTGGCCAGCAATGTGGCGCCAGTGGCCAGCATTGTGGCGCCAGAGCCAGCATTTGAGGCGCCAGTGGCCAGTGCTGTGGCACCAGTGGCCAGCAATGTGGCGCCAGTGGCCAGCATTGCGGCGCCAGAGCCAGCATTTGAGGCGCCAGTGGCCGGCCAATGTGGTGCAAGTGGCCCGCATTGTGGCGCCAGTGGCAGGCCACACTGGGCTGTGTGGTGCCAGCAGCGCCCCAAATTGGGCCAAAGCATATAAAAAATGTGATATCTTTTTTTCTACTCGTGCAAAACTCAAAATACTTTCCATCATACAATCCTTATAACATGTAGGATTTTTAAGAGTCGAGTTTGTAATTTTTAAACCAAAAGTAAATTTGTTATGATTTTTCTAACGTTTTTCGTTAAAAAAATATATATAAAATACTTATGGTTTGAATTTTTAGTTCAAACTTTGTGAACACTTGTTTTTATCCATTGTTAACATAACTGCAAAGTTTCATAACCAAATTCCTTCGGATTCCCCACTTTTGAAGGTAGGGTGATGGTTCAAACATAAAAGCACTACCTAGTGTTTTAGCTAAAACAGCCTATTAAGCTACTTAGGGGGGGTGAGCCAACTGGTGAAAGTTGGAGTTGCCCCAAAGGTGCTTGTTTTAGCCGGCAAGCACCGAATGTCGCACATACTAGTGCGGCATTGGTAGCCTTTGTAGCCTTTTAAGCACAAATTGTCCGAGGTGGGAAGTAAAAGACCAAAATACCCCTCTTACGGCTAAAGGACAATTTGTGCTTAACGAGTGAGGAAGCGGGCGGATTCCTCCCGATGCGAAGGTGGGGATTAGTAGGAACTCGTTTTTGTGGTGGATGTGTTGCGGTTTTGGCCTTCCATAGGAAAAGACCAAAATACCCCTACGACAAAAAGTAAGAGGTAGTCTATGGTTTTGCGTTGTTGCATTCCACAGACCCTCTTATGATTCCTAGTAGTCCTAGTTGGCCCTACTTTTCACCGAAGAGGGTAGGGCAGTCGGTCATAGAGAGGGGTTGGAGCTATTGGTTATTACGATTCCAAATCATTTTAATCAGCAGCAATGGTGGGATTTGCCTTTAGACGATGGTTGTTTGCGGGCGTTGGAAGGGGTACGTAGCATAAATTTTTGGGACGGATCGGAGATGCTGTCGCTATAAGTCTCTAAACATCGAATGACGGGACGCGGAGACGTGATTCTGGAGGTGTTTAGAGCCGGTCCTTCGGAGATCTACGGCATGATTTTTGCTACTGCCAACTGAAATTCCCACAAACATACTTGATAACAGGTGTATCCTATTGTTGTGAATGATTCGTGATGCGGGATTGTGAAGTACGCCGTAGTTGCGCCTCGTATGGATGATCGGCTTCTATTCGGTAGGGAAAGGCAAGGGTAGATTATCACGCTACGAATCCTGTTGTTGATTTGCAAACTATCTGCAAATCTTTTGGATTCGAAGCTGAAAGTCATCATCTTGTCGTTCCTGCAAAACGGGGGAGGGGTCGGAAGAAAAAGTTGTGGCCATTGGTTTTCATGATTTGAAAGCGCATGAGTCTGCAGCAATGGTAGGATTTGCCTTTAGACGATGGTTGCTTGTGGGCGTTGGAAGGGGTATGTAGCATAAATTTTTGGGA
>JAUPFV010000011.1:105000-107500 GCA_036936605.1 Limnanthes douglasii subsp. nivea
GGGTACGTAGCATAAATTTTTGGGACGGATCGGAGATGTTGTCGCTATAAGTCTCTAAACATCGAATGACGGGACGCGGAGACGTGATTCTGGAGGTGTTTAGAGCCGGTCCTTCGGAGATCTACGGCATGATTTTTGCTACTGCCAACTGAAATTCCCACAAACATACTTGATAACAGGTGTATCCTATTGTTGTGAATGATTCGTGATGCGGGATTGTGAAGTACGCCGTAGTTGCGCCATTAGGTCCCCAAAGGCACGTGTCGTTGGCTAAGTCCTCGCGGTGGAAGCGCCGCGTGGGCTGCCTTGAAGTATAATTCCCTCCGAGCGGCGGGTAGAATCCTTTGCAGACGACTTAAATACGCGACAGGGTATTGTAAGTGGCAGAGTGGCCTTGTTGCCACGATCCACTGAGATTCAGCCCTTCGTCGCTCCGATTCGTCCCTCCCCCATAGCAAACAATAAAACACAAGTTTAACTTAAAGTTTTTTTTAAAGAAAATAGCCCTGAGGTTCAAAGGGATACGTAAAAATTCCTAAGTGTTTGAAGCACCATGAACGCTCTTGCAACTCTTGTCGTGCCATCGATGCGGAGTGTGGGTGCAAATGTTGGACCATCGGTGGGTAGTGTTATGAAAGCCTTATGTACAATCAACATCAAGTTAAAGACTCCGATATATATATATATATATATATACATCGATTGTTTGTCAAATTTACGGACTTCAGGTAGTTGACAACAAAATTATAAACAAGCCTAAAAACTTCAATAATACTATCCAATATATCCATATACTACTAACACCGTTTGGGTTCGTTGGAAACAAAAATAAATAAATATTGAAGTGTTCGTAGATGATGGGGTTCGAACCCATACCGCCCACGAAGTTTGTTGAAAGTCCAACCACTAGGCTAAGGTATAATGTTATAATAAAACATGTATATTATGTTATACAACCATAGCGAGGTCCGTAATAAGCGGCAAAGCACGGTGTCCGGATTTATAAGAACGAACCGAAGGGTTAAAAAAACACGGGACAACATACTATGTAAATAGATGTAAAAAAAATAACGTATGGTTAAAAAAAAATCAAGTCATTTCGATATCCAAACCCAAAGCTACGGACTTGCAAGTTTTGAAGCTTCAATATAGAAAAATCTCAAAACTAGTAGTCCGGATTCTCTAGAGACGAACAAAAGGGTTAGAAAACGTCGAGGGTGGAACGTCACATAAGTGTACCAAAAATAATGCGGAACTAGAGAGATCATGTGTTATGGTAAAAAGATTGTGAGCTATATTATATTACCCACCGGTTGGTCTTCAAAAGTCCTATTTTTCGACGTTGTTAAAAAAGTCCGAAATTTTACCATCACGTAGATATCGAAAAATAATGCGTTTTGAAAAAAAGATCGGACAATTCCGACATCCGAAGCCAAAGTTACGGACTTGCAAAGGTGATGGTAAAAAAATCGTAAGCTATAACCCACCGGTTTAGCTAAAAAATTCCTATTTTTCCACATTGGGTAAAAAATACCGAAACTTTACCATCTCACGGATATCGGAAAATATTGTGGAATAAAAAAAATCACATGATTCGGACATCCGAAGCCAAAGGTACGGACTTGCAAAGGTTTGGAGCTACGGTTTTAAAAAAAACCGAAATAACCCGGATTTATAGGAACAAACCAAAAGGTAATAATTTACCGAAACTTCACCATCGCTTAGATACCGAAAAATAATGCGGAATGAAAAAATAATTCGGAAAATTCCGACATCCTAACCCAAAGTTACGGACTTGCAGGTGTGATGGCAAAAAAATCATGAGTTATAAAATAAAGTCCTATTTTTCGGCGTTGGTTAAAAAATACCGAAACTTTACCATATCGTTGTTTCTACCACGCGGTAAACTCTACCAAGCTCCACGAATTTACTTCGAAAGGAGGGACAAAAAATAATTAAAGAAAAAAAAGCGACCAGCGAGGTTCGAACCCACACCGTTGGGATATAAAAAGTCACTACGTCACTAACCGCTACACCAAACCTACATTGACGATAAAGCTCGTATCCACTAGTATACAAACATACGGTAAGACTTCCTTAAATTGGGGCTTTCCGAAATTGATTCGATATTCGGATAGTGTCGGCCATAAAATATGAAGCTATGCGGTGAAATCGGAATTCAAATCGAAAAATCGAGCCAATATTAGGGTTTCTATTTCCTAAAATCCCTAAATAATTCTAAAAATCTAAAATTAACATGCAAAACGGCGTTTTTTTGGGTCCACACTTCGGTTAATCACCGTAGGTAATTAACCAGCGCGTAGATCTCGAAAAACTGCATGGAATCCATATATAGAAATCCGCATTCGGACAACCGATAAATCCATACAAGATATTGGAACCGAGCCATTGTTGGCCGGTTTTTTGCTGGCCAGCAATGTGGCGCAAGTGGCCGGCCAATGGGGCGCCATTGGCCAGCATTGTGGCGCCATTGGCCGGT
>JAUPFV010000011.1:127500-130000 GCA_036936605.1 Limnanthes douglasii subsp. nivea
GGACTTGCAAAGGTGATGGTAAAAAAATCGTAAGCTATAACCCACCGGTTTAGCTAAAAAATTCCTATTTTTCCACATTGGGTAAAAAATACCGAAACTTTACCATCTCACGGATATCGGAAAATATTGTGGAATAAAAAAAATCACATGATTCGGACATCCGAAGCCAAAGGTACGGACTTGCAAAGGTTTGGAGCTACGGTTTTAAAAAAAACCGAAATAACCCGGATTTATAGGAACAAACCAAAAGGTAATAATTTACCGAAACTTCACCATCGCTTAGATACCGAAAAATAATGCGGAATGAAAAAATAATTCGGAAAATTCCGACATCCTAACCCAAAGTTACGGACTTGCAGGTGTGATGGCAAAAAAATCATGAGTTATAAAATAAAGTCCTATTTTTCGGCGTTGGTTAAAAAATACCGAAACTTTACCATATCGTTGTTTCTACCACGCGGTAAACTCTACCAAGCTCCACGAATTTACTTCGAAAGGAGGGACAAAAAATAATTAAAGAAAAAAAAGCGACCAGCGAGGTTCGAACCCACACCGTTGGGATATAAAAAGTCACTACGTCACTAACCGCTACACCAAACCTACATTGACGATAAAGCTCGTATCCACTAGTATACAAACATACGGTAAGACTTCCTTAAATTGGGGCTTTCCGAAATTGATTCGATATTCGGATAGTGTCGGCCATAAAATATGAAGCTATGCGGTGAAATCGGAATTCAAATCGAAAAATCGAGCCAATATTAGGGTTTCTATTTCCTAAAATCCCTAAATAATTCTAAAAATCTAAAATTAACATGCAAAACGGCGTTTTTTTGGGTCCACACTTCGGTTAATCACCGTAGGTAATTAACCAGCGCGTAGATCTCGAAAAACTGCATGGAATCCATATATAGAAATCCGCATTCGGACAACCGATAAATCCATACAAGATATTGGAACCGAGCCATTGTTGGCCGGTTTTTTGCTGGCCAGCAATGTGGCGCAAGTGGCCGGCCAATGTGGCGCCATTGGCCAGCATTGTGGCGCCATTGGCCGGTATTGTTGCACCAGTGACCGGCCAATGTGGCACCAGTGGCCGGCCAGTGTGGCACCACTGTGGCCAGCAATGTGGCGCCAGTGGCCGGCCACTTCGGCCAGCAATGTGGCGCCAGTGGCCAGCAATGTGGCGCCAGTGGCCAGCATTGTGGCGCCAGAGCCAGCATTTGAGGCGCCAGTGGCCAGTGCTGTGGCACCAGTGGCCAGCAATGTGGCGCCAGTGGCCAGCATTGCGGCGCCAGAGCCAGCATTTGAGGCGCCAGTGGCCGGCCAATGTGGTGCAAGTGGCCCGCATTGTGGCGCCAGTGGCAGGCCACACTGGGCTGTGTGGTGCCAGCAGCGCCCCAAATTGGGCCAAAGCATATAAAAAATGTGATATCTTTTTTTCTACTCGTGCAAAACTCAAAATACTTTCCATCATACAATCCTTATAACATGTAGGATTTTTAAGAGTCGAGTTTGTAATTTTTAAACCAAAAGTAAATTTGTTATGATTTTTCTAACGTTTTTCGTTAAAAAAATATATATAAAATACTTATGGTTTGAATTTTTAGTTCAAACTTTGTGAACACTTGTTTTTATCCATTGTTAACATAACTGCAAAGTTTCATAACCAAATTCCTTCGGATTCCCCACTTTTGAAGGTAGGGTGATGGTTCAAACATAAAAGCACTACCTAGTGTTTTAGCTAAAACAGCCTATTAAGCTACTTAGGGGGGGTGAGCCAACTGGTGAAAGTTGGAGTTGCCCCAAAGGTGCTTGTTTTAGCCGGCAAGCACCGAATGTCGCACATACTAGTGCGGCATTGGTAGCCTTTGTAGCCTTTTAAGCACAAATTGTCCGAGGTGGGAAGTAAAAGACCAAAATACCCCTCTTACGGCTAAAGGACAATTTGTGCTTAACGAGTGAGGAAGCGGGCGGATTCCTCCCGATGCGAAGGTGGGGATTAGTAGGAACTCGTTTTTGTGGTGGATGTGTTGCGGTTTTGGCCTTCCATAGGAAAAGACCAAAATACCCCTACGACAAAAAGTAAGAGGTAGTCTATGGTTTTGCGTTGTTGCATTCCACAGACCCTCTTATGATTCCTAGTAGTCCTAGTTGGCCCTACTTTTCACCGAAGAGGGTAGGGCAGTCGGTCATAGAGAGGGGTTGGAGCTATTGGTTATTACGATTCCAAATCATTTTAATCAGCAGCAATGGTGGGATTTGCCTTTAGACGATGGTTGTTTGCGGGCGTTGGAAGGGGTACGTAGCATAAATTTTTGGGACGGATCGGAGATGCTGTCGCTATAAGTCTCTAAACATCGAATGACGGGACGCGGAGACGTGATTCTGGAGGTGTTTAGAGCCGGTCCTTCGGAGATCTACGGCATGATTTTTGCTACTGCCAACTGAAATTCCCACAAACATACTTGATAACAGGTGTATCCTATTGTTGTGAATG
>JAUPFV010000011.1:180000-182500 GCA_036936605.1 Limnanthes douglasii subsp. nivea
ATTGGGTAAAAAATACCGAAACTTTACCATCTCACGGATATCGGAAAATATTGTGGAATAAAAAAAATCACATGATTCGGACATCCGAAGCCAAAGGTACGGACTTGCAAAGGTTTGGAGCTACGGTTTTAAAAAAAACCGAAATAACCCGGATTTATAGGAACAAACCAAAAGGTAATAATTTACCGAAACTTCACCATCGCTTAGATACCGAAAAATAATGCGGAATGAAAAAATAATTCGGAAAATTCCGACATCCTAACCCAAAGTTACGGACTTGCAGGTGTGATGGCAAAAAAATCATGAGTTATAAAATAAAGTCCTATTTTTCGGCGTTGGTTAAAAAATACCGAAACTTTACCATATCGTTGTTTCTACCACGCGGTAAACTCTACCAAGCTCCACGAATTTACTTCGAAAGGAGGGACAAAAAATAATTAAAGAAAAAAAAGCGACCAGCGAGGTTCGAACCCACACCGTTGGGATATAAAAAGTCACTACGTCACTAACCGCTACACCAAACCTACATTGACGATAAAGCTCGTATCCACTAGTATACAAACATACGGTAAGACTTCCTTAAATTGGGGCTTTCCGAAATTGATTCGATATTCGGATAGTGTCGGCCATAAAATATGAAGCTATGCGGTGAAATCGGAATTCAAATCGAAAAATCGAGCCAATATTAGGGTTTCTATTTCCTAAAATCCCTAAATAATTCTAAAAATCTAAAATTAACATGCAAAACGGCGTTTTTTTGGGTCCACACTTCGGTTAATCACCGTAGGTAATTAACCAGCGCGTAGATCTCGAAAAACTGCATGGAATCCATATATAGAAATCCGCATTCGGACAACCGATAAATCCATACAAGATATTGGAACCGAGCCATTGTTGGCCGGTTTTTTGCTGGCCAGCAATGTGGCGCAAGTGGCCGGCCAATGTGGCGCCATTGGCCAGCATTGTGGCGCCATTGGCCGGTATTGTTGCACCAGTGACCGGCCAATGTGGCACCAGTGGCCGGCCAGTGTGGCACCACTGTGGCCAGCAATGTGGCGCCAGTGGCCGGCCACTTCGGCCAGCAATGTGGCGCCAGTGGCCAGCAATGTGGCGCCAGTGGCCAGCATTGTGGCGCCAGAGCCAGCATTTGAGGCGCCAGTGGCCAGTGCTGTGGCACCAGTGGCCAGCAATGTGGCGCCAGTGGCCAGCATTGCGGCGCCAGAGCCAGCATTTGAGGCGCCAGTGGCCGGCCAATGTGGTGCAAGTGGCCCGCATTGTGGCGCCAGTGGCAGGCCACACTGGGCTGTGTGGTGCCAGCAGCGCCCCAAATTGGGCCAAAGCATATAAAAAATGTGATATCTTTTTTTCTACTCGTGCAAAACTCAAAATACTTTCCATCATACAATCCTTATAACATGTAGGATTTTTAAGAGTCGAGTTTGTAATTTTTAAACCAAAAGTAAATTTGTTATGATTTTTCTAACGTTTTTCGTTAAAAAAATATATATAAAATACTTATGGTTTGAATTTTTAGTTCAAACTTTGTGAACACTTGTTTTTATCCATTGTTAACATAACTGCAAAGTTTCATAACCAAATTCCTTCGGATTCCCCACTTTTGAAGGTAGGGTGATGGTTCAAACATAAAAGCACTACCTAGTGTTTTAGCTAAAACAGCCTATTAAGCTACTTAGGGGGGGTGAGCCAACTGGTGAAAGTTGGAGTTGCCCCAAAGGTGCTTGTTTTAGCCGGCAAGCACCGAATGTCGCACATACTAGTGCGGCATTGGTAGCCTTTGTAGCCTTTTAAGCACAAATTGTCCGAGGTGGGAAGTAAAAGACCAAAATACCCCTCTTACGGCTAAAGGACAATTTGTGCTTAACGAGTGAGGAAGCGGGCGGATTCCTCCCGATGCGAAGGTGGGGATTAGTAGGAACTCGTTTTTGTGGTGGATGTGTTGCGGTTTTGGCCTTCCATAGGAAAAGACCAAAATACCCCTACGACAAAAAGTAAGAGGTAGTCTATGGTTTTGCGTTGTTGCATTCCACAGACCCTCTTATGATTCCTAGTAGTCCTAGTTGGCCCTACTTTTCACCGAAGAGGGTAGGGCAGTCGGTCATAGAGAGGGGTTGGAGCTATTGGTTATTACGATTCCAAATCATTTTAATCAGCAGCAATGGTGGGATTTGCCTTTAGACGATGGTTGTTTGCGGGCGTTGGAAGGGGTACGTAGCATAAATTTTTGGGACGGATCGGAGATGCTGTCGCTATAAGTCTCTAAACATCGAATGACGGGACGCGGAGACGTGATTCTGGAGGTGTTTAGAGCCGGTCCTTCGGAGATCTACGGCATGATTTTTGCTACTGCCAACTGAAATTCCCACAAACATACTTGATAACAGGTGTATCCTATTGTTGTGAATGATTCGTGATGCGGGATTGTGAAGTACGCCGTAGTTGCGCCTCGTATGGATGATCGGCTTCTATTCGGTAGGGAAAG
>JAUPFV010000011.1:232500-235000 GCA_036936605.1 Limnanthes douglasii subsp. nivea
GTAAGCTATAACCCACCGGTTTAGCTAAAAAATTCCTATTTTTCCACATTGGGTAAAAAATACCGAAACTTTACCATCTCACGGATATCGGAAAATATTGTGGAATAAAAAAAATCACATGATTCGGACATCCGAAGCCAAAGGTACGGACTTGCAAAGGTTTGGAGCTACGGTTTTAAAAAAAACCGAAATAACCCGGATTTATAGGAACAAACCAAAAGGTAATAATTTACCGAAACTTCACCATCGCTTAGATACCGAAAAATAATGCGGAATGAAAAAATAATTCGGAAAATTCCGACATCCTAACCCAAAGTTACGGACTTGCAGGTGTGATGGCAAAAAAATCATGAGTTATAAAATAAAGTCCTATTTTTCGGCGTTGGTTAAAAAATACCGAAACTTTACCATATCGTTGTTTCTACCACGCGGTAAACTCTACCAAGCTCCACGAATTTACTTCGAAAGGAGGGACAAAAAATAATTAAAGAAAAAAAAGCGACCAGCGAGGTTCGAACCCACACCGTTGGGATATAAAAAGTCACTACGTCACTAACCGCTACACCAAACCTACATTGACGATAAAGCTCGTATCCACTAGTATACAAACATACGGTAAGACTTCCTTAAATTGGGGCTTTCCGAAATTGATTCGATATTCGGATAGTGTCGGCCATAAAATATGAAGATATGCGGTGAAATCGGAATTCAAATCGAAAAATCGAGCCAATATTAGGGTTTCTATTTCCTAAAATCCCTAAATAATTCTAAAAATCTAAAATTAACATGCAAAACGGCGTTTTTTTGGGTCCACACTTCGGTTAATCACCGTAGGTAATTAACCAGCGCGTAGATCTCGAAAAACTGCATGGAATCCATATATAGAAATCCGCATTCGGACAACCGATAAATCCATACAAGATATTGGAACCGAGCCATTGTTGGCCGGTTTTTTGCTGGCCAGCAATGTGGCGCAAGTGGCCGGCCAATGTGGCGCCATTGGCCAGCATTGTGGCGCCATTGGCCGGTATTGTTGCACCAGTGACCGGCCAATGTGGCACCAGTGGCCGGCCAGTGTGGCACCACTGTGGCCAGCAATGTGGCGCCAGTGGCCGGCCACTTCGGCCAGCAATGTGGCGCCAGTGGCCAGCAATGTGGCGCCAGTGGCCAGCATTGTGGCGCCAGAGCCAGCATTTGAGGCGCCAGTGGCCAGTGCTGTGGCACCAGTGGCCAGCAATGTGGCGCCAGTAGCCAGCATTGCGGCGCCAGAGCCAGCATTTGAGGCGCCAGTGGCCGGCCAATGTGGTGCAAGTGGCCCGCATTGTGGCGCCAGTGGCAGGCCACACTGGGCTGTGTGGTGCCAGCAGCGCCCCAAATTGGGCCAAAGCATATAAAAAATGTGATATCTTTTTTTCTACTCGTGCAAAACTCAAAATACTTTCCATCATACAATCCTTATAACATGTAGGATTTTTAAGAGTCGAGTTTGTAATTTTTAAACCAAAAGTAAATTTGTTATGATTTTTCTAACGTTTTTCGTTAAAAAAATATATATAAAATACTTATGGTTTGAATTTTTAGTTCAAACTTTGTGAACACTTGTTTTTATCCATTGTTAACATAACTGCAAAGTTTCATAACCAAATTCCTTCGGATTCCCCACTTTTGAAGGTAGGGTGATGGTTCAAACATAAAAGCACTACCTAGTGTTTTAGCTAAAACAGCCTATTAAGCTACTTAGGGGGGGTGAGCCAACTGGTGAAAGTTGGAGTTGCCCCAAAGGTGCTTGTTTTAGCCGGCAAGCACCGAATGTCGCACATACTAGTGCGGCATTGGTAGCCTTTGTAGCCTTTTAAGCACAAATTGTCCGAGGTGGGAAGTAAAAGACCAAAATACCCCTCTTACGGCTAAAGGACAATTTGTGCTTAACGAGTGAGGAAGCGGGCGGATTCCTCCCGATGCGAAGGTGGGGATTAGTAGGAACTCGTTTTTGTGGTGGATGTGTTGCGGTTTTGGCCTTCCATAGGAAAAGACCAAAATACCCCTACGACGAAAAGTAAGAGGTAGTCTATGGTTTTGCGTTGTTGCATTCCACAGACCCTCTTATGATTCCTAGTAGTCCTAGTTGGCCCTACTTTTCACCGAAGAGGGTAGGGCAGTCGGTCATAGAGAGGGGTTGGAGCTATTGGTTATTACGATTCCAAATCATTTTAATCAGCAGCAATGGTGGGATTTGCCTTTAGACGATGGTTGTTTGCGGGCGTTGGAAGGGGTACGTAGCATAAATTTTTGGGACGGATCGGAGATGCTGTCGCTATAAGTCTCTAAACATCGAATGACGGGACGCGGAGACGTGATTCTGGAGGTGTTTAGAGCCGGTCCTTCGGAGATCTACGGCATGATTTTTGCTACTGCCAACTGAAATTCCCACAAACATACTTGATAACAGGTGTATCCTATTGTTGTGAATGATTCGTGATGCGGGATTGTGAAGTACGCC
>JAUPFV010000011.1:285000-287500 GCA_036936605.1 Limnanthes douglasii subsp. nivea
TTTACCATCACGTAGATATCGAAAAATAATGCGTTTTGAAAAAAAGATCGGACAATTCCGACATCCGAAGCCAAAGTTACGGACTTGCAAAGGTGATGGTAAAAAAATCGTAAGCTATAACCCACCGGTTTAGCTAAAAAATTCCTATTTTTCCACATTGGGTAAAAAATACCGAAACTTTACCATCTCACGGATATCGGAAAATATTGTGGAATAAAAAAAATCACATGATTCGGACATCCGAAGCCAAAGGTACGGACTTGCAAAGGTTTGGAGCTACGGTTTTAAAAAAAACCGAAATAACCCGGATTTATAGGAACAAACCAAAAGGTAATAATTTACCGAAACTTCACCATCGCTTAGATACCGAAAAATAATGCGGAATGAAAAAATAATTCGGAAAATTCCGACATCCTAACCCAAAGTTACGGACTTGCAGGTGTGATGGCAAAAAAATCATGAGTTATAAAATAAAGTCCTATTTTTCGGCGTTGGTTAAAAAATACCGAAACTTTACCATATCGTTGTTTCTACCACGCGGTAAACTCTACCAAGCTCCACGAATTTACTTCGAAAGGAGGGACAAAAAATAATTAAAGAAAAAAAAGCGACCAGCGAGGTTCGAACCCACACCGTTGGGATATAAAAAGTCACTACGTCACTAACCGCTACACCAAACCTACATTGACGATAAAGCTCGTATCCACTAGTATACAAACATACGGTAAGACTTCCTTAAATTGGGGCTTTCCGAAATTGATTCGATATTCGGATAGTGTCGGCCATAAAATATGAAGCTATGCGGTGAAATCGGAATTCAAATCGAAAAATCGAGCCAATATTAGGGTTTCTATTTCCTAAAATCCCTAAATAATTCTAAAAATCTAAAATTAACATGCAAAACGGCGTTTTTTTGGGTCCACACTTCGGTTAATCACCGTAGGTAATTAACCAGCGCGTAGATCTCGAAAAACTGCATGGAATCCATATATAGAAATCCGCATTCGGACAACCGATAAATCCATACAAGATATTGGAACCGAGCCATTGTTGGCCGGTTTTTTGCTGGCCAGCAATGTGGCGCAAGTGGCCGGCCAATGTGGCGCCATTGGCCAGCATTGTGGCGCCATTGGCCGGTATTGTTGCACCAGTGACCGGCCAATGTGGCACCAGTGGCCGGCCAGTGTGGCACCACTGTGGCCAGCAATGTGGCGCCAGTGGCCGGCCACTTCGGCCAGCAATGTGGCGCCAGTGGCCAGCAATGTGGCGCCAGTGGCCAGCATTGTGGCGCCAGAGCCAGCATTTGAGGCGCCAGTGGCCAGTGCTGTGGCACCAGTGGCCAGCAATGTGGCGCCAGTGGCCAGCATTGCGGCGCCAGAGCCAGCATTTGAGGCGCCAGTGGCCGGCCAATGTGGTGCAAGTGGCCCGCATTGTGGCGCCAGTGGCAGGCCACACTGGGCTGTGTGGTGCCAGCAGCGCCCCAAATTGGGCCAAAGCATATAAAAAATGTGATATCTTTTTTTCTACTCGTGCAAAACTCAAAATACTTTCCATCATACAATCCTTATAACATGTAGGATGTTTAAGAGTCGAGTTTGTAATTTTTAAACCAAAAGTAAATTTGTTATGATTTTTCTAACGTTTTTCGTTAAAAAAATATATATAAAATACTTATGGTTTGAATTTTTAGTTCAAACTTTGTGAACACTTGTTTTTATCCATTGTTAACATAACTGCAAAGTTTCATAACCAAATTCCTTCGGATTCCCCACTTTTGAAGGTAGGGTGATGGTTCAAACATAAAAGCACTACCTAGTGTTTTAGCTAAAACAGCCTATTAAGCTACTTAGGGGGGGTGAGCCAACTGGTGAAAGTTGGAGTTGCCCCAAAGGTGCTTGTTTTAGCCGGCAAGCACCGAATGTCGCACATACTAGTGCGGCATTGGTAGCCTTTGTAGCCTTTTAAGCACAAATTGTCCGAGGTGGGAAGTAAAAGACCAAAATACCCCTCTTACGGCTAAAGGACAATTTGTGCTTAACGAGTGAGGAAGCGGGCGGATTCCTCCCGATGCGAAGGTGGGGATTAGTAGGAACTCGTTTTTGTGGTGGATGTGTTGCGGTTTTGGCCTTCCATAGGAAAAGACCAAAATACCCCTACGACAAAAAGTAAGAGGTAGTCTATGGTTTTGCGTTGTTGCATTCCACAGACCCTCTTATGATTCCTAGTAGTCCTAGTTGGCCCTACTTTTCACCGAAGAGGGTAGGGCAGTCGGTCATAGAGAGGGGTTGGAGCTATTGGTTATTACGATTCCAAATCATTTTAATCAGCAGCAATGGTGGGATTTGCCTTTAGACGATGGTTGTTTGCGGGCGTTGGAAGGGGTACGTAGCATAAATTTTTGGGACGGATCGGAGATGCTGTCGCTATAAGTCTCTAAACATCGAATGACGGGACGCGGAGACGTGATTCTGGAGGTGTTTAGAGCCGGTCCTTCGGAGAT
>JAUPFV010000011.1:327500-330000 GCA_036936605.1 Limnanthes douglasii subsp. nivea
AAATAATTCGGAAAATTCCGACATCCTAACCCAAAGTTACGGACTTGCAGGTGTGATGGCAAAAAAATCATGAGTTATAAAATAAAGTCCTATTTTTCGGCGTTGGTTAAAAAATACCGAAACTTTACCATATCGTTGTTTCTACCACGCGGTAAACTCTACCAAGCTCCACGAATTTACTTCGAAAGGAGGGACAAAAAATAATTAAAGAAAAAAAAGCGACCAGCGAGGTTCGAACCCACACCGTTGGGATATAAAAAGTCACTACGTCACTAACCGCTACACCAAACCTACATTGACGATAAAGCTCGTATCCACTAGTATACAAACATACGGTAAGACTTCCTTAAATTGGGGCTTTCCGAAATTGATTCGATATTCGGATAGTGTCGGCCATAAAATATGAAGCTATGCGGTGAAATCGGAATTCAAATCGAAAAATCGAGCCAATATTAGGGTTTCTATTTCCTAAAATCCCTAAATAATTCTAAAAATCTAAAATTAACATGCAAAACGGCGTTTTTTTGGGTCCACACTTCGGTTAATCACCGTAGGTAATTAACCAGCGCGTAGATCTCGAAAAACTGCATGGAATCCATATATAGAAATCCGCATTCGGACAACCGATAAATCCATACAAGATATTGGAACCGAGCCATTGTTGGCCGGTTTTTTGCTGGCCAGCAATGTGGCGCAAGTGGCCGGCCAATGTGGCGCCATTGGCCAGCATTGTGGCGCCATTGGCCGGTATTGTTGCACCAGTGACCGGCCAATGTGGCACCAGTGGCCGGCCAGTGTGGCACCACTGTGGCCAGCAATGTGGCGCCAGTGGCCGGCCACTTCGGCCAGCAATGTGGCGCCAGTGGCCAGCAATGTGGCGCCAGTGGCCAGCATTGTGGCGCCAGAGCCAGCATTTGAGGCGCCAGTGGCCAGTGCTGTGGCACCAGTGGCCAGCAATGTGGCGCCAGTGGCCAGCATTGCGGCGCCAGAGCCAGCATTTGAGGCGCCAGTGGCCGGCCAATGTGGTGCAAGTGGCCCGCATTGTGGCGCCAGTGGCAGGCCACACTGGGCTGTGTGGTGCCAGCAGCGCCCCAAATTGGGCCAAAGCATATAAAAAATGTGATATCTTTTTTTCTACTCGTGCAAAACTCAAAATACTTTCCATCATACAATCCTTATAACATGTAGGATTTTTAAGAGTCGAGTTTGTAATTTTTAAACCAAAAGTAAATTTGTTATGATTTTTCTAACGTTTTTCGTTAAAAAAATATATATAAAATACTTATGGTTTGAATTTTTAGTTCAAACTTTGTGAACACTTGTTTTTATCCATTGTTAACATAACTGCAAAGTTTCATAACCAAATTCCTTCGGATTCCCCACTTTTGAAGGTAGGGTGATGGTTCAAACATAAAAGCACTACCTAGTGTTTTAGCTAAAACAGCCTATTAAGCTACTTAGGGGGGGTGAGCCAACTGGTGAAAGTTGGAGTTGCCCCAAAGGTGCTTGTTTTAGCCGGCAAGCACCGAATGTCGCACATACTAGTGCGGCATTGGTAGCCTTTGTAGCCTTTTAAGCACAAATTGTCCGAGGTGGGAAGTAAAAGACCAAAATACCCCTCTTACGGCTAAAGGACAATTTGTGCTTAACGAGTGAGGAAGCGGGCGGATTCCTCCCGATGCGAAGGTGGGGATTAGTAGGAACTCGTTTTTGTGGTGGATGTGTTGCGGTTTTGGCCTTCCATAGGAAAAGACCAAAATACCCCTACGACAAAAAGTAAGAGGTAGTCTATGGTTTTGCGTTGTTGCATTCCACAGACCCTCTTATGATTCCTAGTAGTCCTAGTTGGCCCTACTTTTCACCGAAGAGGGTAGGGCAGTCGGTCATAGAGAGGGGTTGGAGCTATTGGTTATTACGATTCCAAATCATTTTAATCAGCAGCAATGGTGGGATTTGCCTTTAGACGATGGTTGTTTGCGGGCGTTGGAAGGGGTACGTAGCATAAATTTTTGGGACGGATCGGAGATGCTGTCGCTATAAGTCTCTAAACATCGAATGACGGGACGCGGAGACGTGATTCTGGAGGTGTTTAGAGCCGGTCCTTCGGAGATCTACGGCATGATTTTTGCTACTGCCAACTGAAATTCCCACAAACATACTTGATAACAGGTGTATCCTATTGTTGTGAATGATTCGTGATGCGGGATTGTGAAGTACGCCGTAGTTGCGCCTCGTATGGATGATCGGCTTCTATTCGGTAGGGAAAGGCAAGGGTAGATTATCACGCTACGAATCCTGTTGTTGATTTGCAAACTATCTGCAAATCTTTTGGATTCGAAGCTGAAAGTCATCATCTTGTCGTTCCTGCAAAACGGGGGAGGGGTCGGAAGAAAAAGTTGTGGCCATTGGTTTTCATGATTTGAAAGCGCATGAGTCTGCAGCAATGGTAGGATTTGCCTTTAGACGATGGTTGCTTGTGGGCGTTGGAAGGGGTATGTAG
>JAUPFV010000011.1:380000-382500 GCA_036936605.1 Limnanthes douglasii subsp. nivea
CGGTTTTAAAAAAAACCGAAATAACCCGGATTTATAGGAACAAACCAAAAGGTAATAATTTACCGAAACTTCACCATCGCTTAGATACCGAAAAATAATGCGGAATGAAAAAATAATTCGGAAAATTCCGACATCCTAACCCAAAGTTACGGACTTGCAGGTGTGATGGCAAAAAAATCATGAGTTATAAAATAAAGTCCTATTTTTCGGCGTTGGTTAAAAAATACCGAAACTTTACCATATCGTTGTTTCTACCACGCGGTAAACTCTACCAAGCTCCACGAATTTACTTCGAAAGGAGGGACAAAAAATAATTAAAGAAAAAAAAGCGACCAGCGAGGTTCGAACCCACACCGTTGGGATATAAAAAGTCACTACGTCACTAACCGCTACACCAAACCTACATTGACGATAAAGCTCGTATCCACTAGTATACAAACATACGGTAAGACTTCCTTAAATTGGGGCTTTCCGAAATTGATTCGATATTCGGATAGTGTCGGCCATAAAATATGAAGCTATGCGGTGAAATCGGAATTCAAATCGAAAAATCGAGCCAATATTAGGGTTTCTATTTCCTAAAATCCCTAAATAATTCTAAAAATCTAAAATTAACATGCAAAACGGCGTTTTTTTGGGTCCACACTTCGGTTAATCACCGTAGGTAATTAACCAGCGCGTAGATCTCGAAAAACTGCATGGAATCCATATATAGAAATCCGCATTCGGACAACCGATAAATCCATACAAGATATTGGAACCGAGCCATTGTTGGCCGGTTTTTTGCTGGCCAGCAATGTGGCGCAAGTGGCCGGCCAATGTGGCGCCATTGGCCAGCATTGTGGCGCCATTGGCCGGTATTGTTGCACCAGTGACCGGCCAATGTGGCACCAGTGGCCGGCCAGTGTGGCACCACTGTGGCCAGCAATGTGGCGCCAGTGGCCGGCCACTTCGGCCAGCAATGTGGCGCCAGTGGCCAGCAATGTGGCGCCAGTGGCCAGCATTGTGGCGCCAGAGCCAGCATTTGAGGCGCCAGTGGCCAGTGCTGTGGCACCAGTGGCCAGCAATGTGGCGCCAGTGGCCAGCATTGCGGCGCCAGAGCCAGCATTTGAGGCGCCAGTGGCCGGCCAATGTGGTGCAAGTGGCCCGCATTGTGGCGCCAGTGGCAGGCCACACTGGGCTGTGTGGTGCCAGCAGCGCCCCAAATTGGGCCAAAGCATATAAAAAATGTGATATCTTTTTTTCTACTCGTGCAAAACTCAAAATACTTTCCATCATACAATCCTTATAACATGTAGGATTTTTAAGAGTCGAGTTTGTAATTTTTAAACCAAAAGTAAATTTGTTATGATTTTTCTAACGTTTTTCGTTAAAAAAATATATATAAAATACTTATGGTTTGAATTTTTAGTTCAAACTTTGTGAACACTTGTTTTTATCCATTGTTAACATAACTGCAAAGTTTCATAACCAAATTCCTTCGGATTCCCCACTTTTGAAGGTAGGGTGATGGTTCAAACATAAAAGCACTACCTAGTGTTTTAGCTAAAACAGCCTATTAAGCTACTTAGGGGGGGTGAGCCAACTGGTGAAAGTTGCAGTTGCCCCAAAGGTGCTTGTTTTAGCCGGCAAGCACCGAATGTCGCACATACTAGTGCGGCATTGGTAGCCTTTGTAGCCTTTTAAGCACAAATTGTCCGAGGTGGGAAGTAAAAGACCAAAATACCCCTCTTACGGCTAAAGGACAATTTGTGCTTAACGAGTGAGGAAGCGGGCGGATTCCTCCCGATGCGAAGGTGGGGATTAGTAGGAACTCGTTTTTGTGGTGGATGTGTTGCGGTTTTGGCCTTCCATAGGAAAAGACCAAAATACCCCTACGACAAAAAGTAAGAGGTAGTCTATGGTTTTGCGTTGTTGCATTCCACAGACCCTCTTATGATTCCTAGTAGTCCTAGTTGGCCCTACTTTTCACCGAAGAGGGTAGGGCAGTCGGTCATAGAGAGGGGTTGGAGCTATTGGTTATTACGATTCCAAATCATTTTAATCAGCAGCAATGGTGGGATTTGCCTTTAGACGATGGTTGTTTGCGGGCGTTGGAAGGGGTACGTAGCATAAATTTTTGGGACGGATCGGAGATGCTGTCGCTATAAGTCTCTAAACATCGAATGACGGGACGCGGAGACGTGATTCTGGAGGTGTTTAGAGCCGGTCCTTCGGAGATCTACGGCATGATTTTTGCTACTGCCAACTGAAATTCCCACAAACATACTTGATAACAGGTGTATCCTATTGTTGTGAATGATTCGTGATGCGGGATTGTGAAGTACGCCGTAGTTGCGCCTCGTATGGATGATCGGCTTCTATTCGGTAGGGAAAGGCAAGGGTAGATTATCACGCTACGAATCCTGTTGTTGATTTGCAAACTATCTGCAAATCTTTTGGATTCGAAGCTGAAAGTCATCATCTTGTCGTTCCTGCAAAACGGGGGAGGGGTCGGAAG
>JAUPFV010000011.1:407500-410000 GCA_036936605.1 Limnanthes douglasii subsp. nivea
TTGCGCGGAGGAGGCTACCGGTATCGAAAAACTCGCAAACGCACTCAATCAAATCTGTTCCCACAAGCTCCCAGTTCTTTTTGAAGAAAGCCGAGGTGTATCCATCAGGTCCCGGAGCCTTGTCGTTCCCGATATCAAATAGGGCATCTTTGATTTCATCAGCTTCAACAGGTTTGAGGAGTTGCTCGTACTGACATTCCTCAACAAGGGGACCATAGCTCATAACCGATGGGTCAATGGGGGAGTTTTGTCGGGATGTGCCAAAGAGCTGCGTGTAGAAATCAACAAGGAGAGAGGCTACTTCCGTCGGGGAAGTGGTGCGAGTGCCGTTCTCACGGACAATATATGATATGTTTTTCTTCGCATTGTCCCGATTTATTAAGCTGTGAAAGTATTTCGTACCTCTATCTCCGTCAACCAAGTGGGTGGTTCTCATGCGCTGCTGAAGAAAGCTCTTCTCCGCTTCAAGGAGGAAGTTTGCTCGAGCCCGCAACCTGTGGACCTCTTCTTTCAAAGAAACATTATCAGGGTTATCCATCAGAGAGGAGATAGCCTCTTTAAAGGCTGAATTTGCAGTAGCTGTACGCTCAAGAATGCCCCCATACTCAGCTTTATTTAAGTCTTTTAAAGGCCGCTTTAGGGATTTCAGTTTCTGCGCAAATATATATTGTTTCGTCCCATCAATAAGCTGCCCCCATTTACTTTCCATGATGCTAGCAAACCTGGGGTGATCGAGCCACATGTTGAAGAATTTGAAGGGTCGGCAACTATGGTGAAATTCCCGTACAACCGAGGCAACAACTGGACAGTGGTCGGATACAGGTTCCATTGGGAGGAACGAGGCTTTGCATAAAAGGTTCTTATCGCTCCAACCATGGTTGATAAGCACACGGTCGAGTTTCGACCAGACTTTACCATTTGTCCAAGTGAAAAACGGACCTGTAGAAGGTGCATCGAAAAGGCCGTGAGATACTCGAAAGTTGTTTAAGTCAATTAACTCACTGTTTCGAAGGGGGGCAGCCCCAATGCGTTCTCCTGTAGCACAATAAGTGTTGTAGTCGCCCATAATCATCCATGGTATCCGAATGTCGGCTCCAATAATGGTTAAGTGTTCCCAAAGAACTCTCCTTTGCGGCACGGTATACAAAGGATAAACAAAAGTGACGTAGAAAGCTTCTTGAGTGACGTTGCATCGGACATGGCAGTGGATGTGTTGTCTTCCAATTTCCATCACCGTACAAGCCACTCTACTAGCATCCCAAACAATAATGATACGCCCTCCATTTATCACATCAAGATTAGAAACATGATTCCAATTTATGAAGCGAGTGGACATGAAGTTATC
This sequence comes from Limnanthes douglasii subsp. nivea, assembly GCA_036936605.1. Classification (NCBI taxonomy): domain Eukaryota; kingdom Viridiplantae; phylum Streptophyta; class Magnoliopsida; order Brassicales; family Limnanthaceae; genus Limnanthes; species Limnanthes douglasii. The sequence continues at coordinate 408,846 of JAUPFV010000011.1, forward strand.
TAAACGCTTTTGCGAGAATTTTGTTTCTAAAAGGCAAAACATGGGGAAAGAGTTTTGTTTGATGAGCTTACAAACCGAGGAGAGAGAAGCGCCTTGATCTGTCCGCCCACAAAGACCCCTGATGTTCCAAGTAAGAAGCTTCATTTATCAACCGAGGAGTTTATGGGCACTCCGCGCCTCGCATTTTTCTTTGTCTTTTTGCTTTGTACCTTTTGCCAAGGCAGGTCAGAGGGCTCATCCCGGTCTCTAGTATCTGCCATGGGGTTGCTCAAGGTTGATGGTTCACCCAATTCATCAGCATGTGCCATGGGAGTGTCAATCAAGGTTTCGGTTGCGCTGGACATGTTACCTCCCTTGTGTTGGAGTATGCTATTTGTTGCCGTCTGTTTGTCTTTTGAGCCGGTTTTGGGAGTGGGCTTAGTTTGATTGGAAGGATGGTTTGGCCGACTGCTAGAATTCGTTTGTTTCTGAGGTTTAGTCCCTGCATGGACCTTCCGATTGTCACCGTGTTCACTGGTTTGTGTATGTTCCCCATTTTGTGGCGATGTCTTTCCTTTCATTGCATCTCTTTTTTGTGTGTTGATATTTGTCCTGGGTGGACAACATAGGTGGTTGTGCCCAAAACATTGGCAGACATGGCAGAACATCGGGTAGTTCTCGTACTCCACCGTTTGTTCATAGCGCTTCCCACAAGGCAACTTGACACCAAACTTTGTAACTGGCTCTTTACTCACATCAATCTCAATCAAAACACGTGCGTAGTTCATCCTGGACTTGTCACAAGTAAATTGGTCAGTATATAATGGCTTACCCACTTTGGAGGCAATCTTGCTAAGACCGGTTTCACTCCAGAAACCCAAAGGGACGCCCCGGAGCACAACCCAAGTTGGGATCTTTGTGAAGAGATCGTCTGTGAGCATGGTTCCTCTCTCAATCTGTTTTAACAAGAGCGTCTTCCCATAGATGGTATAGGGGCCACCATGAAGGACTTTTAGCAAATCTTGTTCACTAGAGAACTTGAAAACAGTCCATCCTTTGCCGTAAGGCGAAACCCTGCATCCAATACCCCAAGATTTAGTTATTAAGTCAAGAGCAATCTTACCAGGGAATCTTCCGGTGAAGCATCCTATCAGGCAGTGTCCCCAAGTCTCGATA
>JAUPFV010000011.1:450000-452500 GCA_036936605.1 Limnanthes douglasii subsp. nivea
ATCTCACGGATATCGGAAAATATTGTGGAATAAAAAAAATCACATGATTCGGACATCCGAAGCCAAAGGTACGGACTTGCAAAGGTTTGGAGCTACGGTTTTAAAAAAAACCGAAATAACCCGGATTTATAGGAACAAACCAAAAGGTAATAATTTACCGAAACTTCACCATCGCTTAGATACCGAAAAATAATGCGGAATGAAAAAATAATTCGGAAAATTCCGACATCCTAACCCAAAGTTACGGACTTGCAGGTGTGATGGCAAAAAAATCATGAGTTATAAAATAAAGTCCTATTTTTCGGCGTTGGTTAAAAAATACCGAAACTTTACCATATCGTTGTTTCTACCACGCGGTAAACTCTACCAAGCTCCACGAATTTACTTCGAAAGGAGGGACAAAAAATAATTAAAGAAAAAAAAGCGACCAGCGAGGTTCGAACCCACACCGTTGGGATATAAAAAGTCACTACGTCACTAACCGCTACACCAAACCTACATTGACGATAAAGCTCGTATCCACTAGTATACAAACATACGGTAAGACTTCCTTAAATTGGGGCTTTCCGAAATTGATTCGATATTCGGATAGTGTCGGCCATAAAATATGAAGCTATGCGGTGAAATCGGAATTCAAATCGAAAAATCGAGCCAATATTAGGGTTTCTATTTCCTAAAATCCCTAAATAATTCTAAAAATCTAAAATTAACATGCAAAACGGCGTTTTTTTGGGTCCACACTTCGGTTAATCACCGTAGGTAATTAACCAGCGCGTAGATCTCGAAAAACTGCATGGAATCCATATATAGAAATCCGCATTCGGACAACCGATAAATCCATACAAGATATTGGAACCGAGCCATTGTTGGCCGGTTTTTTGCTGGCCAGCAATGTGGCGCAAGTGGCCGGCCAATGTGGCGCCATTGGCCAGCATTGTGGCGCCATTGGCCGGTATTGTTGCACCAGTGACCGGCCAATGTGGCACCAGTGGCCGGCCAGTGTGGCACCACTGTGGCCAGCAATGTGGCGCCAGTGGCCGGCCACTTCGGCCAGCAATGTGGCGCCAGTGGCCAGCAATGTGGCGCCAGTGGCCAGCATTGTGGCGCCAGAGCCAGCATTTGAGGCGCCAGTGGCCAGTGCTGTGGCACCAGTGGCCAGCAATGTGGCGCCAGTGGCCAGCATTGCGGCGCCAGAGCCAGCATTTGAGGCGCCAGTGGCCGGCCAATGTGGTGCAAGTGGCCCGCATTGTGGCGCCAGTGGCAGGCCACACTGGGCTGTGTGGTGCCAGCAGCGCCCCAAATTGGGCCAAAGCATATAAAAAATGTGATATCTTTTTTTCTACTCGTGCAAAACTCAAAATACTTTCCATCATACAATCCTTATAACATGTAGGATTTTTAAGAGTCGAGTTTGTAATTTTTAAACCAAAAGTAAATTTGTTATGATTTTTCTAACGTTTTTCGTTAAAAAAATATATATAAAATACTTATGGTTTGAATTTTTAGTTCAAACTTTGTGAACACTTGTTTTTATCCATTGTTAACATAACTGCAAAGTTTCATAACCAAATTCCTTCGGATTCCCCACTTTTGAAGGTAGGGTGATGGTTCAAACATAAAAGCACTACCTAGTGTTTTAGCTAAAACAGCCTATTAAGCTACTTAGGGGGGGTGAGCCAACTGGTGAAAGTTGGAGTTGCCCCAAAGGTGCTTGTTTTAGCCGGCAAGCACCGAATGTCGCACATACTAGTGCGGCATTGGTAGCCTTTGTAGCCTTTTAAGCACAAATTGTCCGAGGTGGGAAGTAAAAGACCAAAATACCCCTCTTACGGCTAAAGGACAATTTGTGCTTAACGAGTGAGGAAGCGGGCGGATTCCTCCCGATGCGAAGGTGGGGATTAGTAGGAACTCGTTTTTGTGGTGGATGTGTTGCGGTTTTGGCCTTCCATAGGAAAAGACCAAAATACCCCTACGACAAAAAGTAAGAGGTAGTCTATGGTTTTGCGTTGTTGCATTCCACAGACCCTCTTATGATTCCTAGTAGTCCTAGTTGGCCCTACTTTTCACCGAAGAGGGTAGGGCAGTCGGTCATAGAGAGGGGTTGGAGCTATTGGTTATTACGATTCCAAATCATTTTAATCAGCAGCAATGGTGGGATTTGCCTTTAGACGATGGTTGTTTGCGGGCGTTGGAAGGGGTACGTAGCATAAATTTTTGGGACGGATCGGAGATGCTGTCGCTATAAGTCTCTAAACATCGAATGACGGGACGCGGAGACGTGATTCTGGAGGTGTTTAGAGCCGGTCCTTCGGAGATCTACGGCATGATTTTTGCTACTGCCAACTGAAATTCCCACAAACATACTTGATAACAGGTGTATCCTATTGTTGTGAATGATTCGTGATGCGGGATTGTGAAGTACGCCGTAGTTGCGCCTCGTATGGATGATCGGCTTCTATTCGGTAGGGAAAGGCAAGGGTAGATTATCACGCTACGAATC
>JAUPFV010000011.1:502500-505000 GCA_036936605.1 Limnanthes douglasii subsp. nivea
ACATCCGAAGCCAAAGTTACGGACTTGCAAAGGTGATGGTAAAAAAATCGTAAGCTATAACCCACCGGTTTAGCTAAAAAATTCCTATTTTTCCACATTGGGTAAAAAATACCGAAACTTTACCATCTCACGGATATCGGAAAATATTGTGGAATAAAAAAAATCACATGATTCGGACATCCGAAGCCAAAGGTACGGACTTGCAAAGGTTTGGAGCTACGGTTTTAAAAAAAACCGAAATAACCCGGATTTATAGGAACAAACCAAAAGGTAATAATTTACCGAAACTTCACCATCGCTTAGATACCGAAAAATAATGCGGAATGAAAAAATAATTCGGAAAATTCCGACATCCTAACCCAAAGTTACGGACTTGCAGGTGTGATGGCAAAAAAATCATGAGTTATAAAATAAAGTCCTATTTTTCGGCGTTGGTTAAAAAATACCGAAACTTTACCATATCGTTGTTTCTACCACGCGGTAAACTCTACCAAGCTCCACGAATTTACTTCGAAAGGAGGGACAAAAAATAATTAAAGAAAAAAAAGCGACCAGCGAGGTTCGAACCCACACCGTTGGGATATAAAAAGTCACTACGTCACTAACCGCTACACCAAACCTACATTGACGATAAAGCTCGTATCCACTAGTATACAAACATACGGTAAGACTTCCTTAAATTGGGGCTTTCCGAAATTGATTCGATATTCGGATAGTGTCGGCCATAAAATATGAAGCTATGCGGTGAAATCGGAATTCAAATCGAAAAATCGAGCCAATATTAGGGTTTCTATTTCCTAAAATCCCTAAATAATTCTAAAAATCTAAAATTAACATGCAAAACGGCGTTTTTTTGGGTCCACACTTCGGTTAATCACCGTAGGTAATTAACCAGCGCGTAGATCTCGAAAAACTGCATGGAATCCATATATAGAAATCCGCATTCGGACAACCGATAAATCCATACAAGATATTGGAACCGAGCCATTGTTGGCCGGTTTTTTGCTGGCCAGCAATGTGGCGCAAGTGGCCGGCCAATGTGGCGCCATTGGCCAGCATTGTGGCGCCATTGGCCGGTATTGTTGCACCAGTGACCGGCCAATGTGGCACCAGTGGCCGGCCAGTGTGGCACCACTGTGGCCAGCAATGTGGCGCCAGTGGCCGGCCACTTCGGCCAGCAATGTGGCGCCAGTGGCCAGCAATGTGGCGCCAGTGGCCAGCATTGTGGCGCCAGAGCCAGCATTTGAGGCGCCAGTGGCCAGTGCTGTGGCACCAGTGGCCAGCAATGTGGCGCCAGTGGCCAGCATTGCGGCGCCAGAGCCAGCATTTGAGGCGCCAGTGGCCGGCCAATGTGGTGCAAGTGGCCCGCATTGTGGCGCCAGTGGCAGGCCACACTGGGCTGTGTGGTGCCAGCAGCGCCCCAAATTGGGCCAAAGCATATAAAAAATGTGATATCTTTTTTTCTACTCGTGCAAAACTCAAAATACTTTCCATCATACAATCCTTATAACATGTAGGATTTTTAAGAGTCGAGTTTGTAATTTTTAAACCAAAAGTAAATTTGTTATGATTTTTCTAACGTTTTTCGTTAAAAAAATATATATAAAATACTTATGGTTTGAATTTTTAGTTCAAACTTTGGGAACACTTGTTTTTATCCATTGTTAACATAACTGCAAAGTTTCATAACCAAATTCCTTCGGATTCCCCACTTTTGAAGGTAGGGTGATGGTTCAAACATAAAAGCACTACCTAGTGTTTTAGCTAAAACAGCCTATTAAGCTACTTAGGGGGGGTGAGCCAACTGGTGAAAGTTGGAGTTGCCCCAAAGGTGCTTGTTTTAGCCGGCAAGCACCGAATGTCGCACATACTAGTGCGGCATTGGTAGCCTTTGTAGCCTTTTAAGCACAAATTGTCCGAGGTGGGAAGTAAAAGACCAAAATACCCCTCTTACGGCTAAAGGACAATTTGTGCTTAACGAGTGAGGAAGCGGGCGGATTCCTCCCGATGCGAAGGTGGGGATTAGTAGGAACTCGTTTTTGTGGTGGATGTGTTGCGGTTTTGGCCTTCCATAGGAAAAGACCAAAATACCCCTACGACAAAAAGTAAGAGGTAGTCTATGGTTTTGCGTTGTTGCATTCCACAGACCCTCTTATGATTCCTAGTAGTCCTAGTTGGCCCTACTTTTCACCGAAGAGGGTAGGGCAGTCGGTCATAGAGAGGGGTTGGAGCTATTGGTTATTACGATTCCAAATCATTTTAATCAGCAGCAATGGTGGGATTTGCCTTTAGACGATGGTTGTTTGCGGGCGTTGGAAGGGGTACGTAGCATAAATTTTTGGGACGGATCGGAGATGCTGTCGCTATAAGTCTCTAAACATCGAATGACGGGACGCGGAGACGTGATTCTGGAGGTGTTTAGAGCCGGTCCTTCGGAGATCTACGGCATGATTTTTGCTACTGCCAACTGAAATTCCCACAAACATACTTGATAACAGGT
>JAUPFV010000011.1:577500-585000 GCA_036936605.1 Limnanthes douglasii subsp. nivea
GCCAGTGGCCGGCCAATGTGGTGCAAGTGGCCCGCATTGTGGCGCCAGTGGCAGGCCACACTGGGCTGTGTGGTGCCAGCAGCGCCCCAAATTGGGCCAAAGCATATAAAAAATGTGATATCTTTTTTTCTACTCGTGCAAAACTCAAAATACTTTCCATCATACAATCCTTATAACATGTAGGATTTTTAAGAGTCGAGTTTGTAATTTTTAAACCAAAAGTAAATTTGTTATGATTTTTCTAACGTTTTTCGTTAAAAAAATATATATAAAATACTTATGGTTTGAATTTTTAGTTCAAACTTTGTGAACACTTGTTTTTATCCATTGTTAACATAACTGCAAAGTTTCATAACCAAATTCCTTCGGATTCCCCACTTTTGAAGGTAGGGTGATGGTTCAAACATAAAAGCACTACCTAGTGTTTTAGCTAAAACAGCCTATTAAGCTACTTAGGGGGGGTGAGCCAACTGGTGAAAGTTGGAGTTGCCCCAAAGGTGCTTGTTTTAGCCGGCAAGCACCGAATGTCGCACATACTAGTGCGGCATTGGTAGCCTTTGTAGCCTTTTAAGCACAAATTGTCCGAGGTGGGAAGTAAAAGACCAAAATACCCCTCTTACGGCTAAAGGACAATTTGTGCTTAACGAGTGAGGAAGCGGGCGGATTCCTCCCGATGCGAAGGTGGGGATTAGTAGGAACTCGTTTTTGTGGTGGATGTGTTGCGGTTTTGGCCTTCCATAGGAAAAGACCAAAATACCCCTACGACAAAAAGTAAGAGGTAGTCTATGGTTTTGCGTTGTTGCATTCCACAGACCCTCTTATGATTCCTAGTAGTCCTAGTTGGCCCTACTTTTCACCGAAGAGGGTAGGGCAGTCGGTCATAGAGAGGGGTTGGAGCTATTGGTTATTACGATTCCAAATCATTTTAATCAGCAGCAATGGTGGGATTTGCCTTTAGACGATGGTTGTTTGCGGGCGTTGGAAGGGGTACGTAGCATAAATTTTTGGGACGGATCGGAGATGCTGTCGCTATAAGTCTCTAAACATCGAATGACGGGACGCGGAGACGTGATTCTGGAGGTGTTTAGAGCCGGTCCTTCGGAGATCTACGGCATGATTTTTGCTACTGCCAACTGAAATTCCCACAAACATACTTGATAACAGGTGTATCCTATTGTTGTGAATGATTCGTGATGCGGGATTGTGAAGTACGCCGTAGTTGCGCCTCGTATGGATGATCGGCTTCTATTCGGTAGGGAAAGGCAAGGGTAGATTATCACGCTACGAATCCTGTTGTTGATTTGCAAACTATCTGCAAATCTTTTGGATTCGAAGCTGAAAGTCATCATCTTGTCGTTCCTGCAAAACGGGGGAGGGGTCGGAAGAAAAAGTTGTGGCCATTGGTTTTCATGATTTGAAAGCGCATGAGTCTGCAGCAATGGTAGGATTTGCCTTTAGACGATGGTTGCTTGTGGGCGTTGGAAGGGGTATGTAGCATAAATTTTTGGGACGGATCGGAGATGCTGTCGCTATAAGTCTTTAAACATCGAATGACGGGACGCGGAGACGTGATTCTGGAGGTGTTTAAAGCCGGTCCTTCGGAGATCTACGGCATGATTTTTGCTACTGCCAACTGAAATTCCCACAAGCATACTTGATAACAGGTGTATCTTATTGTTGCGAATGAATCGTGTAGTGGGGATTGTGATGATGCCGATGGTTACGCTTTGGATGTCGATTTTTCGTTCGGTGGTTGCCTAGGGTAGGTTTGGATAAGTAGAACCTATGTTGAATTCTCCCCAGGATTTAACAAAAAAACTTGTCGCGCGCCTGGCGGCAAAGGTTTGGTTTTGATGGAGTATTCCATGTGAATCTTCGTTAGTGAGATGCTCTCGTCGTGTTGGAGGAGGACATCATTACCAAATCGTACGTGCGGCGTATGAGAAGCGGGATGGCAATGTGAGTCGATAGGCTTTGTGTATCCGCATGGAACTATTGACAATCATTTCGAATCACGTATTCCTCGTGTGCTGTTAAAGCTACGTGGGTAGATGCGGGATCCTGTGTTGAGTACCTAAGATATGGAATTCGCATGTTGGGTATACATGTTTTGTGTAACGTGCCTTCGGGGACGCTATGCGAACCGATAGCCAATTCCTGTGTCCCGACTACGGTTTCATGTTAATAATGTGATTGCGTTCGGTGCACGGGTTATTGGCTGTTCTTTTGGGGACGGAAAGCAAAATGGACGAGAGGCTTTGCCTCTATGCGTCTACTGAAGCTCCATTTCGAACGACGGCGGCGTCTATTTTGATTTGGTTGACTCTTTCGGGTCTGCAAGTTAAATGGATGTTGGCCTCGCGAATGATTGCTACCTGGTTGATCCTGCCAGTAGTCATATGCTTGTCTCAAAGATTAAGCCATGCATGTGTAAGTATGAACTAATTCAGACTGTGAAACTGCGAATGGCTCATTAAATCAGTTATAGTTTGTTTGATGGTATCTGCTACTCGGATAACCGTAGTAATTCTAGAGCTAATACGTGCAACAAACCCCGACTTCTGGAAGGGATGCATTTATTAGATAAAAGGTCGACGCGGGCTTTGCCCGTTGCTCTGATGATTCATGATAACTCGACGGATCGCACGGCCATCGTGCCGGCGACGCATCATTCAAATTTCTGCCCTATCAACTTTCGATGGTAGGATAGTGGCCTACTGTAAGACCCTTACAAGTTGGCACACGCTAGTCGCTGGATGGGCCGCATTTGCACCACAATGTGGCCACAGACTAGCAACCTTATCTGGTGCACCCGAGAGCTTCGGTGGGCTCTTAATACAATCTTAGGACTCTTGTCGGACAAGAGGGATGGCAAAGGGAATGTGGCATAGGGAAGACGCACGACAGCTGGAGTTGGCGCGCGACTTGGCACAATTATGGAAAAATATCAAAACAGTGGAACTTTGGTTCACATGCAAGGGGTCCGTTTGAAAGGCAATTGGGCTGAGGATGGAGCAAACTGCTGGAAACAACTTAGAGGAGGTGTGGACAAAAGATGGCACGGTGAAAATTGGACGTAGCCTCATGTGGCGCGCAGTGGCCCATGCTGGCACGTTTCTGGCCGGCCAGACTGGGCCAGACTGGGCCAGACTGGGCCAAAACAGGCCAGAACGTGCCAAACAGCAAAACGGTTGGGCCAAACACATTTTCGCCCGTGCCAAAATTTGATAACTGCCTTAGTTAGTTATTATCCACCTCCCCACAAAGTTTGGGCACGTTTGCACGAGTGGTTAAGGAGTTAGCACATGATTAAGCTTAGAAATAGTGGGAATCATGGGCAACTGTCCACTACTGCCAAAACCGCCTTCACCACTAGATGCGGTTGAGAAAATCATGGGAAATGGCCCAGGAGTTTCGGAGCATGACACGGAAAAATCGGAAGTTATGGCTGAGCAACTGATCATGGCACAGGCTGGCACAGGCTGGCACGCCAGAACAGGGCCACTCGGGAGCGTTTGGCCGGCCAGACGTGGCTGATTTTCAGGATCTCCAGGCAGATCACTACTTTGCTCGAGCCATCTTTTAACCACGTCTAGAATAACTATATGGAAGTTACCTGGTGAAATTTCAGATCAAATGGACGAGATTTGATATGGTAAATCCAAGGGCCAAGATTCTGCCACATAGCCATTTCGGATTTTAAGGAGGTAGTTGGCTTTCTTTGCCTATAAATAAGATTGTAATCCATCCTTTGAGAGAAGGACGAGACTAGAGATATTGTGAGGCTTTAGTCTAAGAGTGTAAACACTTGTTGTAATATCTGGAGGTATTACTCCTTTATTAATATAGTAAAGGTTGGGGCCGGAGTCCCATAAACTTGTGTGTGTGTGTTCTTATCTTATTGTTTGTCTCATTAAATTGTTGTGCAACTCTTGAAACACTTAACTCCAGATCTAAGTTAAGTGTTAAAATTGTCAAACTCACTTTGACAAAGGGGAGAAGGCTGACTAAAGTAGGTACTTTAGGCCGCACACGGTGAAAATTCCATAGCGAAAAATTAGCCGTGTGACAACTGGTATCAGAGCAAGATACGATACTACCATCTAGTATCAAAAAGGATTTTGAAGCATCTACGATTTGGAAGACCGAGTTCAAGCAGATTGAAAGGATACCTAACCGGTATTAGAACAAGGTGTCAAGATGACCCTAGCCGACGCGAAGGAAAGGATCACTTGTTTGGAGGATCTGATTGGAGAACCAAGTGAAGATGGATTGAGTCTATACGCTCATATTTCTGTTTTGTCGGAGCAAATTCAGAATGGTGTCAATATCTATTCCGACATGAGGAAAGATATAGATGAAAGTATGACGGAGACTATTCGAGATGCAAACAACCTCTCGATGTGCTTCAATGAGCGTTTAGAGAAACTGACCGAAGAAGTAGCTATTCTAAGGCGGGCTGTTTCCAATACTTCACCAAGAGAAGGATCTTCAAAGGTAAAAGTACCTGAACCCAAGCCCTTCAACGGTTCAAGAAACTCAAAAGAACTTGAGAATTTCTTGTGGGATCTTGAAAATTACTTCCAAGCTGCTAAAATCCCGGAGGTGGAGCAAGTGACGATTTCTAGTATGTACCTAACTGGAGATGCAAAGTTATGGTGGAGATCCAGACTAGAAGACGACGTCAATGCTCATAGAGACAAGATAAGCACGTGGTCTACACTCAAAAAGGAATTGAAGGATCAATTCCTTCCTTGCAACACAGCCTGGTTAGCAAGGGAGAACTTGAAGTCGTTGCGACATACTAGTTCAATACGCAACTACGTGACTCAGTTCAGTTCTTTAATGTTGGACATTAAAGATATGTCCGAATCGGACAAGTTGTTTAACTTTATGTCTGGATTGCAAAATTGGGCACAAACGGAATTACGTAGGCAAGGAATCAAAGATTTGCCTAGTGCCATGGCTGCAGCCGAGGGTCTAGTAGACTTTAGACCAAATGCTTCTTCAAGCACCACTGAGAAGAAGAGCAAATCCGACAAAAGTAACAACAAAGGTAAAGATTTTACCAAGAAGGCGAAAACCAAGTCCAAACATGGTGGTGATAGCGGTGGGAAAGGAAAGACCCAACACTCAAAGGGATGCTTTATTTGTGATGGGTCCCATCGCGCACGTGATTGCCCGAGACGTGCGAAGTTGTCTGCGCTGATAGTAGACAAAGAGGACGGTGACGATGGCGAACAGGCGCATGTCAATCCTCTACAGTTACTGAATGTTTTAACCCAAGATGATCAGAAACCACATAGCATGCTTATGCAGACCGTAGTGAAGGTAAATGGGAAGAATGTCAAAGCAATGTTTGACTCAGGAGCGACGCATAATTTCTTGGCCGCAAGAGAAGCATCCAAGATGGGCCTCGAACTAACCAAGAGCACCAACCAAATTAAAGCCGTGAATTCAGGCGCCATACAAGTACGTGGAATGGCCACCACAACCTTAGGTATTGGCGATTGGCAAGGTAAGTGCAATCTAATGGTAATGCCGCTCGATGATTTCGATTTGATACTCGGAATGGAATTCCTATTGAAAGCTAAGGTAATGTTGGTACCACACTTGAACGGAATGTTCATACAAGACGAAGGTAGTCCATGTTTCGTGAAGACGGAGAGACCGGATTCGAAGAGAAAAGAGATCACAACACAAGAATGTCAGACTTTGACTGCAAAACAGTTCAAGTCAAGTTTACGTAAGAAGGATTCCACATCATACGTTGCTGCCCTAGTGGAGATCAAAGAAGACCAAGTAGTAGAAGTTCCAGACGTAATCGAAAAGGTACTTCGAGAATTCGAGGACGTTATGCCGCCGGAGTTGCCAAGGGAACTCCCTCCGCGAAGGACCATCGATCACAAAATCGAACTTGAACCTGGTGCCAAGACTCCAGCAAAGGCGCCATACAGGATGGCCCCGGTAGAACTAGTGGAACTACGCAAACAATTGGATGACTTACTTAGTGCTGGTTTGATACAACCTTCAAAGGCTCCTTATGGTGCCCCGGTCCTATTTCAAAAGAAACAAGATGGAACGCTTCGAATGTGTGTAGATTATCGGGCATTGAACAAAGTAACGATCAAGAACAAATATCCAGTGCCAAATGCCGCAGATCTGTTTGATCGGCTAGCAAAAGCGACCTACTTCACAAAGCTAGACTTGCGATCTGGATATTGGCAAGTCAGGGTAGCAGCAGGAGATGAGGCAAAGACAACCTGTGTTACAAGGTACGGTTCTTACGAGTTTTTAGTCATGCCATTCGGTTTGACAAATGCACCAGCTACATTTTGCAACTTGATGAATGATGTGCTCTACGACTTCTTGGATCGTTTCGTCGTAGTATATCTAGATGATATAATAGTGTATAGCAACTCGTTAGGAGACCATGTAGTCCATTTGTCTCAAGTATTCTCAAAGTTAAGAGAATACAAACTCTATGTGAAGAAGGAGAAATGTGAGTTTTGCTGCAAGGAAGTTAAGTTCCTTGGACATTGGATTAGTTCAGGTCAGATACGGATGGATGAACGCAAGGTGGAAGCTATTTTGGACTGGATAGCTCCAAGTAAGGTAACAGACCTAAGGAGTTTCTTAGGGTTGGCAAATTATTACCGAAAGTTCATCAAGGGCTACTCAAGGATTGTAAGCCCTCTGACCGACTTGTTGAAGAAGGATAAGGTTTGGGATTGGGATGAAAAATGTCAAGCCGCGTTCGACAAGTTAAAGACAGCAGTTTCATCCGAACCGGTTCTACAGTTACCTAACTTTGACTTACCATTCGAAGTACACACAGACGCCTCAGACAGAGCACTCGGTGGTGTTCTAACTCAAGAGGGACATCCGGTCGCCTTTGAAAGTCGAAAGCTTAACGACACGGAGCAACGTTATTCTGCTCATGAAAAGGAAATGGCTGCGGTAGTGCATAGCCTAGACACATGGAGACACTACCTACTTGGAACCAAGTTTATCGTTGTGACGGACAACGTAGCCAACACTTATTTCAAGACGCAGAAGAACCTCACTCCAAAGCAGGCTAGATGGCAAGAGTTCCTCGCGGAGTTTGATTTCCAATGGATACACAGGCCTGGAAAACAAAACATGGTTGCGGATGCACTAAGTAGGAAGGAGATACAATGTTATGTTGCCTCCCTCACCGCAATTCAAAGTAACTTCTTGACAAGGGTCAAGGAGGAGGCAGAAAATGATTTCATGTACGGTAAGATCATGCGAGAAGTTAAGGATGGAACCATCAGAAGGTATTGGATAGAAGACGAATTGCTGTATGCCAAGGGTGGCAGATTGCTCGTTCCAGCAAGCGGTGGTATTAGGAAAGATCTACTGAAGGAGACTCATGACACACAATGGGCTGGTCACCCAGGTGTAGAAAGGATGATGGCACTCTTATCAAGATCATACTACTGGCCAAAAATGGAGCAAGACATAGAGGCCTATGTC
>JAUPFV010000011.1:615000-617500 GCA_036936605.1 Limnanthes douglasii subsp. nivea
AAAAGTCCGAAATTTTACCATCACGTAGATATCGAAAAATAATGCATTTTGAAAAAAAGATCGGACAATTCCGACATCCGAAGCCAAAGTTACGGACTTGCAAAGGTGATGGTAAAAAAATCGTAAGCTATAACCCACCGGTTTAGCTAAAAAATTCCTATTTTTCCACATTGGGTAAAAAATACCGAAACTTTACCATCTCACGGATATCGGAAAATATTGTGGAATAAAAAAAATCACATGATTCGGACATCCGAAGCCAAAGGTACGGACTTGCAAAGGTTTGGAGCTACGGTTTTAAAAAAAACCGAAATAACCCGGATTTATAGGAACAAACCAAAAGGTAATAATTTACCGAAACTTCACCATCGCTTAGATACCGAAAAATAATGCGGAATGAAAAAATAATTCGGAAAATTCCGACATCCTAACCCAAAGTTACGGACTTGCAGGTGTGATGGCAAAAAAATCATGAGTTATAAAATAAAGTCCTATTTTTCGGCGTTGGTTAAAAAATACCGAAACTTTACCATATCGTTGTTTCTACCACGCGGTAAACTCTACCAAGCTCCACGAATTTACTTCGAAAGGAGGGACAAAAAATAATTAAAGAAAAAAAAGCGACCAGCGAGGTTCGAACCCACACCGTTGGGATATAAAAAGTCACTACGTCACTAACCGCTACACCAAACCTACATTGACGATAAAGCTCGTATCCACTAGTATACAAACATACGGTAAGACTTCCTTAAATTGGGGCTTTCTGAAATTGATTCGATATTCGGATAGTGTCGGCCATAAAATATGAAGCTATGCGGTGAAATCGGAATTCAAATCGAAAAATCGAGCCAATATTAGGGTTTCTATTTCCTAAAATCCCTAAATAATTCTAAAAATCTAAAATTAACATGCAAAACGGTGTTTTTTTGGGTCCACACTTCGGTTAATCACCGTAGGTAATTAACCAGCGCGTAGATCTCGAAAAACTGCATGGAATCCATATATAGAAATCCGCATTCGGACAACCGATAAATCCATACAAGATATTGGAACCGAGCCATTGTTGGCCGGTTTTTTGCTGGCCAGCAATGTGGCGCAAGTGGCCGGCCAATGTGGCGCCATTGGCCAGCATTGTGGCGCCATTGGCCGGTATTGTTGCACCAGTGACCGGCCAATGTGGCACCAGTGGCCGGCCAGTGTGGCACCACTGTGGCCAGCAATGTGGCGCCAGTGGCCGGCCACTTCGGCCAGCAATGTGGCGCCAGTGGCCAGCAATGTGGCGCCAGTGGCCAGCATTGTGGCGCCAGAGCCAGCATTTGAGGCGCCAGTGGCCAGTGCTGTGGCACCAGTGGCCAGCAATGTGGCGCCAGTGGCCAGCATTGCGGCGCCAGAGCCAGCATTTGAGGCGCCAGTGGCCGGCCAATGTGGTGCAAGTGGCCCGCATTGTGGCGCCAGTGGCAGGCCACACTGGGCTGTGTGGTGCCAGCAGCGCCCCAAATTGGGCCAAAGCATATAAAAAATGTGATATCTTTTTTTCTACTCGTGCAAAACTCAAAATACTTTCCATCATACAATCCTTATAACATGTAGGATTTTTAAGAGTCGAGTTTGTAATTTTTAAACCAAAAGTAAATTTGTTATGATTTTTCTAACGTTTTTCGTTAAAAAAATATATATAAAATACTTATGGTTTGAATTTTTAGTTCAAACTTTGTGAACACTTGTTTTTATCCATTGTTAACATAACTGCAAAGTTTCATAACCAAATTCCTTCGGATTCCCCACTTTTGAAGGTAGGGTGATGGTTCAAACATAAAAGCACTACCTAGTGTTTTAGCTAAAACAGCCTATTAAGCTACTTAGGGGGGGTGAGCCAACTGGTGAAAGTTGGAGTTGCCCCAAAGGTGCTTGTTTTAGCCGGCAAGCACCGAATGTCGCACATACTAGTGCGGCATTGGTAGCCTTTGTAGCCTTTTAAGCACAAATTGTCCGAGGTGGGAAGTAAAAGACCAAAATACCCCTCTTACGGCTAAAGGACAATTTGTGCTTAACGAGTGAGGAAGCGGGCGGATTCCTCCCGATGCGAAGGTGGGGATTAGTAGGAACTCGTTTTTGTGGTGGATGTGTTGCGGTTTTGGCCTTCCATAGGAAAAGACCAAAATACCCCTACGACAAAAAGTAAGAGGTAGTCTATGGTTTTGCGTTGTTGCATTCCACAGACCCTCTTATGATTCCTAGTAGTCCTAGTTGGCCCTACTTTTCACCGAAGAGGGTAGGGCAGTCGGTCATAGAGAGGGGTTGGAGCTATTGGTTATTACGATTCCAAATCATTTTAATCAGCAGCAATGGTGGGATTTGCCTTTAGACGATGGTTGTTTGCGGGCGTTGGAAGGGGTACGTAGCATAAATTTTTGGGACGGATCGGAGATGCTGTCGCTATAAGTCTCTAAACATCGAATGACGGGACGCGGAGACGTGATTCTGGAGGTGTTTAGAGCCG
>JAUPFV010000011.1:657500-660000 GCA_036936605.1 Limnanthes douglasii subsp. nivea
TCCGACATCCTAACCCAAAGTTACGGACTTGCAGGTGTGATGGCAAAAAAATCATGAGTTATAAAATAAAGTCCTATTTTTCGGCGTTGGTTAAAAAATACCGAAACTTTACCATATCGTTGTTTCTACCACGCGGTAAACTCTACCAAGCTCCACGAATTTACTTCGAAAGGAGGGACAAAAAATAATTAAAGAAAAAAAAGCGACCAGCGAGGTTCGAACCCACACCGTTGGGATATAAAAAGTCACTACGTCACTAACCGCTACACCAAACCTACATTGACGATAAAGCTCGTATCCACTAGTATACAAACATACGGTAAGACTTCCTTAAATTGGGGCTTTCCGAAATTGATTCGATATTCGGATAGTGTCGGCCATAAAATATGAAGCTATGCGGTGAAATCGGAATTCAAATCGAAAAATCGAGCCAATATTAGGGTTTCTATTTCCTAAAATCCCTAAATAATTCTAAAAATCTAAAATTAACATGCAAAACGGCGTTTTTTTGGGTCCACACTTCGGTTAATCACCGTAGGTAATTAACCAGCGCGTAGATCTCGAAAAACTGCATGGAATCCATATATAGAAATCCGCATTCGGACAACCGATAAATCCATACAAGATATTGGAACCGAGCCATTGTTGGCCGGTTTTTTGCTGGCCAGCAATGTGGCGCAAGTGGCCGGCCAATGTGGCGCCATTGGCCAGCATTGTGGCGCCATTGGCCGGTATTGTTGCACCAGTGACCGGCCAATGTGGCACCAGTGGCCGGCCAGTGTGGCACCACTGTGGCCAGCAATGTGGCGCCAGTGGCCGGCCACTTCGGCCAGCAATGTGGCGCCAGTGGCCAGCAATGTGGCGCCAGTGGCCAGCATTGTGGCGCCAGAGCCAGCATTTGAGGCGCCAGTGGCCAGTGCTGTGGCACCAGTGGCCAGCAATGTGGCGCCAGTGGCCAGCATTGCGGCGCCAGAGCCAGCATTTGAGGCGCCAGTGGCCGGCCAATGTGGTGCAAGTGGCCCGCATTGTGGCGCCAGTGGCAGGCCACACTGGGCTGTGTGGTGCCAGCAGCGCCCCAAATTGGGCCAAAGCATATAAAAAATGTGATATCTTTTTTTCTACTCGTGCAAAACTCAAAATACTTTCCATCATACAATCCTTATAACATGTAGGATTTTTAAGAGTCGAGTTTGTAATTTTTAAACCAAAAGTAAATTTGTTATGATTTTTCTAACGTTTTTCGTTAAAAAAAAATATATAAAATACTTATGGTTTGAATTTTTAGTTCAAACTTTGTGAACACTTGTTTTTATCCATTGTTAACATAACTGCAAAGTTTCATAACCAAATTCCTTCGGATTCCCCACTTTTGAAGGTAGGGTGATGGTTCAAACATAAAAGCACTACCTAGTGTTTTAGCTAAAACAGCCTATTAAGCTACTTAGGGGGGGTGAGCCAACTGGTGAAAGTTGGAGTTGCCCCAAAGGTGCTTGTTTTAGCCGGCAAGCACCGAATGTCGCACATACTAGTGCGGCATTGGTAGCCTTTGTAGCCTTTTAAGCACAAATTGTCCGAGGTGGGAAGTAAAAGACCAAAATACCCCTCTTACGGCTAAAGGACAATTTGTGCTTAACGAGTGAGGAAGCGGGCGGATTCCTCCCGATGCGAAGGTGGGGATTAGTAGGAACTCGTTTTTGTGGTGGATGTGTTGCGGTTTTGGCCTTCCATAGGAAAAGACCAAAATACCCCTACGACAAAAAGTAAGAGGTAGTCTATGGTTTTGCGTTGTTGCATTCCACAGACCCTCTTATGATTCCTAGTAGTCCTAGTTGGCCCTACTTTTCACCGAAGAGGGTAGGGCAGTCGGTCATAGAGAGGGGTTGGAGCTATTGGTTATTACGATTCCAAATCATTTTAATCAGCAGCAATGGTGGGATTTGCCTTTAGACGATGGTTGTTTGCGGGCGTTGGAAGGGGTACGTAGCATAAATTTTTGGGACGGATCGGAGATGCTGTCGCTATAAGTCTCTAAACATCGAATGACGGGACGCGGAGACGTGATTCTGGAGGTGTTTAGAGCCGGTCCTTCGGAGATCTACGGCATGATTTTTGCTACTGCCAACTGAAATTCCCACAAACATACTTGATAACAGGTGTATCCTATTGTTGTGAATGATTCGTGATGCGGGATTGTGAAGTACGCCGTAGTTGCGCCTCGTATGGATGATCGGCTTCTATTCGGTAGGGAAAGGCAAGGGTAGATTATCACGCTACGAATCCTGTTGTTGATTTGCAAACTATCTGCAAATCTTTTGGATTCGAAGCTGAAAGTCATCATCTTGTCGTTCCTGCAAAACGGGGGAGGGGTCGGAAGAAAAAGTTGTGGCCATTGGTTTTCATGATTTGAAAGCGCATGAGTCTGCAGCAATGGTAGGATTTGCCTTTAGACGATGGTTGCTTGTGGGCGTTGGAAGGGGTATGTAGCATAAATTTTTGGGAC
>JAUPFV010000011.1:710000-712500 GCA_036936605.1 Limnanthes douglasii subsp. nivea
AACCAAAAGGTAATAATTTACCGAAACTTCACCATCGCTTAGATACCGAAAAATAATGCGGAATGAAAAAATAATTCGGAAAATTCCGACATCCTAACCCAAAGTTACGGACTTGCAGGTGTGATGGCAAAAAAATCATGAGTTATAAAATAAAGTCCTATTTTTCGGCGTTGGTTAAAAAATACCGAAACTTTACCATATCGTTGTTTCTACCACGCGGTAAACTCTACCAAGCTCCACGAATTTACTTCGAAAGGAGGGACAAAAAATAATTAAAGAAAAAAAAGCGACCAGCGAGGTTCGAACCCACACCGTTGGGATATAAAAAGTCACTACGTCACTAACCGCTACACCAAACCTACATTGACGATAAAGCTCGTATCCACTAGTATACAAACATACGGTAAGACTTCCTTAAATTGGGGCTTTCCGAAATTGATTCGATATTCGGATAGTGTCGGCCATAAAATATGAAGCTATGCGGTGAAATCGGAATTCAAATCGAAAAATCGAGCCAATATTAGGGTTTCTATTTCCTAAAATCCCTAAATAATTCTAAAAATCTAAAATTAACATGCAAAACGGCGTTTTTTTGGGTCCACACTTCGGTTAATCACCGTAGGTAATTAACCAGCGCGTAGATCTCGAAAAACTGCATGGAATCCATATATAGAAATCCGCATTCGGACAACCGATAAATCCATACAAGATATTGGAACCGAGCCATTGTTGGCCGGTTTTTTGCTGGCCAGCAATGTGGCGCAAGTGGCCGGCCAATGTGGCGCCATTGGCCAGCATTGTGGCGCCATTGGCCGGTATTGTTGCACCAGTGACCGGCCAATGTGGCACCAGTGGCCGGCCAGTGTGGCACCACTGTGGCCAGCAATGTGGCGCCAGTGGCCGGCCACTTCGGCCAGCAATGTGGCGCCAGTGGCCAGCAATGTGGCGCCAGTGGCCAGCATTGTGGCGCCAGAGCCAGCATTTGAGGCGCCAGTGGCCAGTGCTGTGGCACCAGTGGCCAGCAATGTGGCGCCAGTGGCCAGCATTGCGGCGCCAGAGCCAGCATTTGAGGCGCCAGTGGCCGGCCAATGTGGTGCAAGTGGCCCGCATTGTGGCGCCAGTGGCAGGCCACACTGGGCTGTGTGGTGCCAGCAGCGCCCCAAATTGGGCCAAAGCATATAAAAAATGTGATATCTTTTTTTCTACTCGTGCAAAACTCAAAATACTTTCCATCATACAATCCTTATAACATGTAGGATTTTTAAGAGTCGAGTTTGTAATTTTTAAACCAAAAGTAAATTTGTTATGATTTTTCTAACGTTTTTCGTTAAAAAAATATATATAAAATACTTATGGTTTGAATTTTTAGTTCAAACTTTGTGAACACTTGTTTTTATCCATTGTTAACATAACTGCAAAGTTTCATAACCAAATTCCTTCGGATTCCCCACTTTTGAAGGTAGGGTGATGGTTCAAACATAAAAGCACTACCTAGTGTTTTAGCTAAAACAGCCTATTAAGCTACTTAGGGGGGGTGAGCCAACTGGTGAAAGTTGGAGTTGCCCCAAAGGTGCTTGTTTTAGCCGGCAAGCACCGAATGTCGCACATACTAGTGCGGCATTGGTAGCCTTTGTAGCCTTTTAAGCACAAATTGTCCGAGGTGGGAAGTAAAAGACCAAAATACCCCTCTTACGGCTAAAGGACAATTTGTGCTTAACGAGTGAGGAAGCGGGCGGATTCCTCCCGATGCGAAGGTGGGGATTAGTAGGAACTCGTTTTTGTGGTGGATGTGTTGCGGTTTTGGCCTTCCATAGGAAAAGACCAAAATACCCCTACGACAAAAAGTAAGAGGTAGTCTATGGTTTTGCGTTGTTGCATTCCACAGACCCTCTTATGATTCCTAGTAGTCCTAGTTGGCCCTACTTTTCACCGAAGAGGGTAGGGCAGTCGGTCATAGAGAGGGGTTGGAGCTATTGGTTATTACGATTCCAAATCATTTTAATCAGCAGCAATGGTGGGATTTGCCTTTAGACGATGGTTGTTTGCGGGCGTTGGAAGGGGTACGTAGCATAAATTTTTGGGACGGATCGGAGATGCTGTCGCTATAAGTCTCTAAACATCGAATGACGGGACGCGGAGACGTGATTCTGGAGGTGTTTAGAGCCGGTCCTTCGGAGATCTACGGCATGATTTTTGCTACTGCCAACTGAAATTCCCACAAACATACTTGATAACAGGTGTATCCTATTGTTGTGAATGATTCGTGATGCGGGATTGTGAAGTACGCCGTAGTTGCGCCTCGTATGGATGATCGGCTTCTATTCGGTAGGGAAAGGCAAGGGTAGATTATCACGCTACGAATCCTGTTGTTGATTTGCAAACTATCTGCAAATCTTTTGGATTCGAAGCTGAAAGTCATCATCTTGTCGTTCCTGCAAAACGGGGGAGGGGTCGGAAGAAAAAGTTGTGGCCATTGGTTTTCATGATTTGAAAGCGCATG
>JAUPFV010000011.1:762500-765000 GCA_036936605.1 Limnanthes douglasii subsp. nivea
ATATTGTGGAATAAAAAAAATCACATGATTCGGACATCCGAAGCCAAAGGTACGGACTTGCAAAGGTTTGGAGCTACGGTTTTAAAAAAAACCGAAATAACCCGGATTTATAGGAACAAACCAAAAGGTAATAATTTACCGAAACTTCACCATCGCTTAGATACCGAAAAATAATGCGGAATGAAAAAATAATTCGGAAAATTCCGACATCCTAACCCAAAGTTACGGACTTGCAGGTGTGATGGCAAAAAAATCATGAGTTATAAAATAAAGTCCTATTTTTCGGCGTTGGTTAAAAAATACCGAAACTTTACCATATCGTTGTTTCTACCACGCGGTAAACTCTACCAAGCTCCACGAATTTACTTCGAAAGGAGGGACAAAAAATAATTAAAGAAAAAAAAGCGACCAGCGAGGTTCGAACCCACACCGTTGGGATATAAAAAGTCACTACGTCACTAACCGCTACACCAAACCTACATTGACGATAAAGCTCGTATCCACTAGTATACAAACATACGGTAAGACTTCCTTAAATTGGGGCTTTCCGAAATTGATTCGATATTCGGATAGTGTCGGCCATAAAATATGAAGCTATGCGGTGAAATCGGAATTCAAATCGAAAAATCGAGCCAATATTAGGGTTTCTATTTCCTAAAATCCCTAAATAATTCTAAAAATCTAAAATTAACATGCAAAACGGCGTTTTTTTGGGTCCACACTTCGGTTAATCACCGTAGGTAATTAACCAGCGCGTAGATCTCGAAAAACTGCATGGAATCCATATATAGAAATCCGCATTCGGACAACCGATAAATCCATACAAGATATTGGAACCGAGCCATTGTTGGCCGGTTTTTTGCTGGCCAGCAATGTGGCGCAAGTGGCCGGCCAATGTGGCGCCATTGGCCAGCATTGTGGCGCCATTGGCCGGTATTGTTGCACCAGTGACCGGCCAATGTGGCACCAGTGGCCGGCCAGTGTGGCACCACTGTGGCCAGCAATGTGGCGCCAGTGGCCGGCCACTTCGGCCAGCAATGTGGCGCCAGTGGCCAGCAATGTGGCGCCAGTGGCCAGCATTGTGGCGCCAGAGCCAGCATTTGAGGCGCCAGTGGCCAGTGCTGTGGCACCAGTGGCCAGCAATGTGGCGCCAGTGGCCAGCATTGCGGCGCCAGAGCCAGCATTTGAGGCGCCAGTGGCCGGCCAATGTGGTGCAAGTGGCCCGCATTGTGGCGCCAGTGGCAGGCCACACTGGGCTGTGTGGTGCCAGCAGCGCCCCAAATTGGGCCAAAGCATATAAAAAATGTGATATCTTTTTTTCTACTCGTGCAAAACTCAAAATACTTTCCATCATACAATCCTTATAACATGTAGGATTTTTAAGAGTCGAGTTTGTAATTTTTAAACCAAAAGTAAATTTGTTATGATTTTTCTAACGTTTTTCGTTAAAAAAATATATATAAAATACTTATGGTTTGAATTTTTAGTTCAAACTTTGTGAACACTTGTTTTTATCCATTGTTAACATAACTGCAAAGTTTCATAACCAAATTCCTTCGGATTCCCCACTTTTGAAGGTAGGGTGATGGTTCAAACATAAAAGCACTACCTAGTGTTTTAGCTAAAACAGCCTATTAAGCTACTTAGGGGGGGTGAGCCAACTGGTGAAAGTTGGAGTTGCCCCAAAGGTGCTTGTTTTAGCCGGCAAGCACCGAATGTCGCACATACTAGTGCGGCATTGGTAGCCTTTGTAGCCTTTTAAGCACAAATTGTCCGAGGTGGGAAGTAAAAGACCAAAATACCCCTCTTACGGCTAAAGGACAATTTGTGCTTAACGAGTGAGGAAGCGGGCGGATTCCTCCCGATGCGAAGGTGGGGATTAGTAGGAACTCGTTTTTGTGGTGGATGTGTTGCGGTTTTGGCCTTCCATAGGAAAAGACCAAAATACCCCTACGACAAAAAGTAAGAGGTAGTCTATGGTTTTGCGTTGTTGCATTCCACAGACCCTCTTATGATTCCTAGTAGTCCTAGTTGGCCCTACTTTTCACCGAAGAGGGTAGGGCAGTCGGTCATAGAGAGGGGTTGGAGCTATTGGTTATTACGATTCCAAATCATTTTAATCAGCAGCAATGGTGGGATTTGCCTTTAGACGATGGTTGTTTGCGGGCGTTGGAAGGGGTACGTAGCATAAATTTTTGGGACGGATCGGAGATGCTGTCGCTATAAGTCTCTAAACATCGAATGACGGGACGCGGAGACGTGATTCTGGAGGTGTTTAGAGCCGGTCCTTCGGAGATCTACGGCATGATTTTTGCTACTGCCAACTGAAATTCCCACAAACATACTTGATAACAGGTGTATCCTATTGTTGTGAATGATTCGTGATGCGGGATTGTGAAGTACGCCGTAGTTGCGCCTCGTATGGATGATCGGCTTCTATTCGGTAGGGAAAGGCAAGGGTAGATTATCACGCTACGAATCCTGTTGTTGATTTGCAAAC
>JAUPFV010000011.1:770000-772500 GCA_036936605.1 Limnanthes douglasii subsp. nivea
GTTGTTTAAGTCAATTAACTCACTGTTTCGAAGGGGGGCAGCCCCAATGCGTTCTCCTGTAGCACAATAAGTGTTGTAGTCGCCCATAATCATCCACGGTATCCGAATGCCGGCTCCTATAATGGTTAAGTGTTCCCAAAGAACTCTCCTTTGCGACACGGTATACAAAGGATAAACAAAAGTGACGTAGAAAGCTTCTTGAGTGACGTTGCATCGGACATGGCAGTGGATGTGTTGTCTTCCAATTTCCATCACCGTACAAGCCACTCTACTAGCATCCCAAACAACAATGATACGCCCTCCATTTATCACATCAAGATTAGAAACATGATTCCAATTTATGAAGCGAGTGGACATGAAGTTATCTAAACGCTTTTGCGAGAATTTTGTTTCTAAAAGGCAAAACATGGGGAAAGAGTTTTGTTTGATGAGCTTACAAACCGAGGAGAGAGAAGCGCCTTGATCTGTCCGCCCACAAAGACCCCTGATGTTCCAAGTAAGAAGCTTCATTTATCAACCGAGGAGTTTATGGGCACTCCGCGCCTCGCATTTTTCTTTGTCTTTTTGCTTTGTACCTTTTGCCAAGGCAGGTCAGAAGTCTCGTCCCGGTCTCTAGTATCTGCCATGGGATTGCTCAAGGTTGATGGTTCACCCAATTCATCAGCATGTGCCATGGGAGTGTCAATCAAGGTTTCGGTTGATCTGGATATGTTACCTCCCTTATCTTGGAGAGAGCTATTAGTTGCCGTCTGTTTGTCTTTTGAGCCGGTTTTGGGAGTGGGCTTAGCTTGTTGGGAAGTATGCTTCGGTCGACTGCTAGTATTCGTTTGTTTCTGAGGTTTAGTCCCTGCATGGGCCTTTCGATTGTCGCCGTGCTCACTGGTTTGTGTATGTTCCCCATTTTGTGGCGATGCCTTTCCCTTCATTGCATCTCTTTTGTGTGTGTTGATATTTGGCATGGGTGGGCAGCATAGGTGGTTGTGCCCAAAGCATTTACAGATATGGCAGAACATCGGGTAGTTCTCGTACTCCACCGTTTGTTCATAGCGCTTCCCACAAGGCAACTTGACACCAAACTTTGTAACTGGCTCTTTACTCACATCAATCTCAATCAAAACACGTGCGTAGTTCATCCTGGACTTGTCACAAGTAAACTGGTCAGTATATAATGGCTTACCCACTTTGGAGGCAATCTTGCTAAGACCGGTTTCACTCCAGAAACCCAAGGGGACGCCCCGGAGCACAACCCAAGTTGGGATCTTTGTGAAGAGATCATCTGTGAGCATGGTGCCTCTCTCAATCTGTTTTAACAAGAGTGTCTTCCCATAGATGGTATAGGGGCCACCATGAAGGACTTTTAGCAAATCTTGTTCACTAGAGAACTTGAAAACAGTCCATCCTTTGCCGTAAGGCGAAACCCTGCATCCAATACCCCAAGCTTTAGTTATTAAGTCAAGAGCAATCTTACCAGGGAATCTTCCGGTGAAGCATCCTATCAGGCAGTGTCCCCAAGTCTCAATAAGCGGAATTTCGTCCGCCTGGTCGAGGGTGATGTCTTCATCATCATTAGTAGGAGGAGCAAAGAACTGCAGTTTCAACCCTTTCGATTCTAGTCGTGAACCTTGAAATAGGCTTGAAAACGATTTAGGCGGATTTTGTGTCGCGGACGTGGTGTGAGCACTTTTATTTAGGGGTGGATTCTGCCACACATTACTTGCTTTAAATGGCTTTAAAGGAGCAGCTCTATTGATCGAAGGGATGTTTATGTTGTCCTTCTCCTTACCATTACCGTTTAGAGGAACGGTTCCAAAAACATTGTCATTCTGATAACCGTTACGGTTACCGATTGAAGGAACTGTTCCAAAAGCATCTTCGTTCTGTTTTTCTTTTCCATGCATGTTTTCATTCTGATAATTACTACTCTCCCCATGCAAATTATCATTGTGATAATTTGTTCTAATCCCATGCAGGTTCACGTCTTCGGAAGCAGTAGACACTGGAGTCTTTTTCTTCAGCAAATTCCCATGCAAATTACTATGCATCTTCTCTTTAATGGAATGGAATTCACTCCCATGCACGGCTTGATTTTTCTCAACGTTATTCTCCACATTAATAAAGCCGTTGCGTATATTGTCTTTATCAGGGTTTATTCCATTCCCATGCAAATTACCATGCAGTATCTCCTTATTGGATTGGACTTCACTCCCATGCAAGTCTTTATTATTCTCCACAATAATATAGCCGTTGCTTCTATTCTCATTAACAGGGTTTATTCCATTCCCATGCAGGTACCCATCTCTAGGCGAATTAAATGTGAGTGCATCGATGGGTGAAGAGGCGTGCAGCTGCTTTTTAAGAGTATTAATGGCGCGTGTTCCAGTAGCTGTCTTCAATGCAACTGATTCGATTTCCGAAGGGTTACGACTTATGGACAGCCCTATTGAATACTTTTGTGACTTTCCATGACTGCCGGCAGCGAAGTTCCGGTCACCGGAAGGAG
>JAUPFV010000011.1:780000-782500 GCA_036936605.1 Limnanthes douglasii subsp. nivea
AATGCGGAATGAAAAAATAATTCGGAAAATTCCGACATCCTAACCCAAAGTTACGGACTTGCAGGTGTGATGGCAAAAAAATCATGAGTTATAAAATAAAGTCCTATTTTTCGGCGTTGGTTAAAAAATACCGAAACTTTACCATATCGTTGTTTCTACCACGCGGTAAACTCTACCAAGCTCCACGAATTTACTTCGAAAGGAGGGACAAAAAATAATTAAAGAAAAAAAAGCGACCAGCGAGGTTCGAACCCACACCGTTGGGATATAAAAAGTCACTACGTCACTAACCGCTACACCAAACCTACATTGACGATAAAGCTCGTATCCACTAGTATACAAACATACGGTAAGACTTCCTTAAATTGGGGCTTTCCGAAATTGATTCGATATTCGGATAGTGTCGGCCATAAAATATGAAGCTATGCGGTGAAATCGGAATTCAAATCGAAAAATCGAGCCAATATTAGGGTTTCTATTTCCTAAAATCCCTAAATAATTCTAAAAATCTAAAATTAACATGCAAAACGGCGTTTTTTTGGGTCCACACTTCGGTTAATCACCGTAGGTAATTAACCAGCGCGTAGATCTCGAAAAACTGCATGGAATCCATATATAGAAATCCGCATTCGGACAACCGATAAATCCATACAAGATATTGGAACCGAGCCATTGTTGGCCGGTTTTTTGCTGGCCAGCAATGTGGCGCAAGTGGCCGGCCAATGTGGCGCCATTGGCCAGCATTGTGGCGCCATTGGCCGGTATTGTTGCACCAGTGACCGGCCAATGTGGCACCAGTGGCCGGCCAGTGTGGCACCACTGTGGCCAGCAATGTGGCGCCAGTGGCCGGCCACTTCGGCCAGCAATGTGGCGCCAGTGGCCAGCAATGTGGCGCCAGTGGCCAGCATTGTGGCGCCAGAGCCAGCATTTGAGGCGCCAGTGGCCAGTGCTGTGGCACCAGTGGCCAGCAATGTGGCGCCAGTGGCCAGCATTGCGGCGCCAGAGCCAGCATTTGAGGCGCCAGTGGCCGGCCAATGTGGTGCAAGTGGCCCGCATTGTGGCGCCAGTGGCAGGCCACACTGGGCTGTGTGGTGCCAGCAGCGCCCCAAATTGGGCCAAAGCATATAAAAAATGTGATATCTTTTTTTCTACTCGTGCAAAACTCAAAATACTTTCCATCATACAATCCTTATAACATGTAGGATTTTTAAGAGTCGAGTTTGTAATTTTTAAACCAAAAGTAAATTTGTTATGATTTTTCTAACGTTTTTCGTTAAAAAAATATATATAAAATACTTATGGTTTGAATTTTTAGTTCAAACTTTGTGAACACTTGTTTTTATCCATTGTTAACATAACTGCAAAGTTTCATAACCAAATTCCTTCGGATTCCCCACTTTTGAAGGTAGGGTGATGGTTCAAACATAAAAGCACTACCTAGTGTTTTAGCTAAAACAGCCTATTAAGCTACTTAGGGGGGGTGAGCCAACTGGTGAAAGTTGGAGTTGCCCCAAAGGTGCTTGTTTTAGCCGGCAAGCACCGAATGTCGCACATACTAGTGCGGCATTGGTAGCCTTTGTAGCCTTTTAAGCACAAATTGTCCGAGGTGGGAAGTAAAAGACCAAAATACCCCTCTTACGGCTAAAGGACAATTTGTGCTTAACGAGTGAGGAAGCGGGCGGATTCCTCCCGATGCGAAGGTGGGGATTAGTAGGAACTCGTTTTTGTGGTGGATGTGTTGCGGTTTTGGCCTTCCATAGGAAAAGACCAAAATACCCCTACGACAAAAAGTAAGAGGTAGTCTATGGTTTTGCGTTGTTGCATTCCACAGACCCTCTTATGATTCCTAGTAGTCCTAGTTGGCCCTACTTTTCACCGAAGAGGGTAGGGCAGTCGGTCATAGAGAGGGGTTGGAGCTATTGGTTATTACGATTCCAAATCATTTTAATCAGCAGCAATGGTGGGATTTGCCTTTAGACGATGGTTGTTTGCGGGCGTTGGAAGGGGTACGTAGCATAAATTTTTGGGACGGATCGGAGATGCTGTCGCTATAAGTCTCTAAACATCGAATGACGGGACGCGGAGACGTGATTCTGGAGGTGTTTAGAGCCGGTCCTTCGGAGATCTACGGCATGATTTTTGCTACTGCCAACTGAAATTCCCACAAACATACTTGATAACAGGTGTATCCTATTGTTGTGAATGATTCGTGATGCGGGATTGTGAAGTACGCCGTAGTTGCGCCTCGTATGGATGATCGGCTTCTATTCGGTAGGGAAAGGCAAGGGTAGATTATCACGCTACGAATCCTGTTGTTGATTTGCAAACTATCTGCAAATCTTTTGGATTCGAAGCTGAAAGTCATCATCTTGTCGTTCCTGCAAAACGGGGGAGGGGTCGGAAGAAAAAGTTGTGGCCATTGATTTTCATGATTTGAAAGCGCATGAGTCTGCAGCAATGGTAGGATTTGCCTTTAGACGATGGTTGCTTGTGGGCGTTG
>JAUPFV010000011.1:832500-835000 GCA_036936605.1 Limnanthes douglasii subsp. nivea
AGGTTTGGAGCTACGGTTTTAAAAAAAACCGAAATAACCCGGATTTATAGGAACAAACCAAAAGGTAATAATTTACCGAAACTTCACCATCGCTTAGATACCGAAAAATAATGCGGAATGAAAAAATAATTCGGAAAATTCCGACATCCTAACCCAAAGTTACGGACTTGCAGGTGTGATGGCAAAAAAATCATGAGTTATAAAATAAAGTCCTATTTTTCGGCGTTGGTTAAAAAATACCGAAACTTTACCATATCGTTGTTTCTACCACGCGGTAAACTCTACCAAGCTCCACGAATTTACTTCGAAAGGAGGGACAAAAAATAATTAAAGAAAAAAAAGCGACCAGCGAGGTTCGAACCCACACCGTTGGGATATAAAAAGTCACTACGTCACTAACCGCTACACCAAACCTACATTGACGATAAAGCTCGTATCCACTAGTATACAAACATACGGTAAGACTTCCTTAAATTGGGGCTTTCCGAAATTGATTCGATATTCGGATAGTGTCGGCCATAAAATATGAAGCTATGCGGTGAAATCGGAATTCAAATCGAAAAATCGAGCCAATATTAGGGTTTCTATTTCCTAAAATCCCTAAATAATTCTAAAAATCTAAAATTAACATGCAAAACGGCATTTTTTTGGGTCCACACTTCGGTTAATCACCGTAGGTAATTAACCAGCGCGTAGATCTCGAAAAACTGCATGGAATCCATATATAGAAATCCGCATTCGGACAACCGATAAATCCATACAAGATATTGGAACCGAGCCATTGTTGGCCGGTTTTTTGCTGGCCAGCAATGTGGCGCAAGTGGCCGGCCAATGTGGCGCCATTGGCCAGCATTGTGGCGCCATTGGCCGGTATTGTTGCACCAGTGACCGGCCAATGTGGCACCAGTGGCCGGCCAGTGTGGCACCACTGTGGCCAGCAATGTGGCGCCAGTGGCCGGCCACTTCGGCCAGCAATGTGGCGCCAGTGGCCAGCAATGTGGCGCCAGTGGCCAGCATTGTGGCGCCAGAGCCAGCATTTGAGGCGCCAGTGGCCAGTGCTGTGGCACCAGTGGCCAGCAATGTGGCGCCAGTGGCCAGCATTGCGGCGCCAGAGCCAGCATTTGAGGCGCCAGTGGCCGGCCAATGTGGTGCAAGTGGCCCGCATTGTGGCGCCAGTGGCAGGCCACACTGGGCTGTGTGGTGCCAGCAGCGCCCCAAATTGGGCCAAAGCATATAAAAAATGTGATATCTTTTTTTCTACTCGTGCAAAACTCAAAATACTTTCCATCATACAATCCTTATAACATGTAGGATTTTTAAGAGTCGAGTTTGTAATTTTTAAACCAAAAGTAAATTTGTTATGATTTTTCTAACGTTTTTCGTTAAAAAAATATATATAAAATACTTATGGTTTGAATTTTTAGTTCAAACTTTGTGAACACTTGTTTTTATCCATTGTTAACATAACTGCAAAGTTTCATAACCAAATTCCTTCGGATTCCCCACTTTTGAAGGTAGGGTGATGGTTCAAACATAAAAGCACTACCTAGTGTTTTAGCTAAAACAGCCTATTAAGCTACTTAGGGGGGGTGAGCCAACTGGTGAAAGTTGGAGTTGCCCCAAAGGTGCTTGTTTTAGCCGGCAAGCACCGAATGTCGCACATACTAGTGCGGCATTGGTAGCCTTTGTAGCCTTTTAAGCACAAATTGTCCGAGGTGGGAAGTAAAAGACCAAAATACCCCTCTTACGGCTAAAGGACAATTTGTGCTTAACGAGTGAGGAAGCGGGCGGATTCCTCCCGATGCGAAGGTGGGGATTAGTAGGAACTCGTTTTTGTGGTGGATGTGTTGCGGTTTTGGCCTTCCATAGGAAAAGACCAAAATACCCCTACGACAAAAAGTAAGAGGTAGTCTATGGTTTTGCGTTGTTGCATTCCACAGACCCTCTTATGATTCCTAGTAGTCCTAGTTGGCCCTACTTTTCACCGAAGAGGGTAGGGCAGTCGGTCATAGAGAGGGGTTGGAGCTATTGGTTATTACGATTCCAAATCATTTTAATCAGCAGCAATGGTGGGATTTGCCTTTAGACGATGGTTGTTTGCGGGCGTTGGAAGGGGTACGTAGCATAAATTTTTGGGACGGATCGGAGATGCTGTCGCTATAAGTCTCTAAACATCGAATGACGGGACGCGGAGACGTGATTCTGGAGGTGTTTAGAGCCGGTCCTTCGGAGATCTACGGCATGATTTTTGCTACTGCCAACTGAAATTCCCACAAACATACTTGATAACAGGTGTATCCTATTGTTGTGAATGATTCGTGATGCGGGATTGTGAAGTACGCCGTAGTTGCGCCTCGTATGGATGATCGGCTTCTATTCGGTAGGGAAAGGCAAGGGTAGATTATCACGCTACGAATCCTGTTGTTGATTTGCAAACTATCTGCAAATCTTTTGGATTCGAAGCTGAAAGTCATCATCTTGTCGTTCCTGCAAAACGGGG
>JAUPFV010000110.1:37500-40000 GCA_036936605.1 Limnanthes douglasii subsp. nivea
CTACCGAATAGAAGCCGATCATCCATACGAGGCGCAACTACGGCGTACTTCACAATCCCGCATCACGAATCATTCACAACAGTAGGATACACCTGTTATCAAGTATGTTTGTGGGAATTTCAGTTGGCAGTAGCAAAAATCATGCCGTAGATCTCCGAAGGACCGGCTCTAAACACCTCCAGAATCACGTCTCCGCGTCCCGTCATTCGATGTTTAGAGACTTATAGCGACAGCATCTCCGATCCGTCCCAAAAATTTATGCTACGTACCCCTTCCAACGCCCGCAAACAACCATCGTCTAAAGGCAAATCCCACCATTGCTGCTGATTAAAATGATTTGGAATCGTAATAACCAATAGCTCCAACCCCTCTGTATGACCGACTGCCCTACCCTCTTCGGTGAAAAGTAGGGCCAACTAGGACTACTAGGAATCATAAGAGGGTCTGTGGAATGCAGCAACGCAAAACCATAGACTACCTCTTACTTTTTGTCGTAGGGGTATTTTGGTCTTTTCCTATGGAAGGCCAAAACCGCAACACATCCACCACAAAAACGAGTTCCTACTAATCCCCACCTTCGCATCGGGAGGAATCCGCCCGCTTCCTCACTCGTTAAGCACAAATTGTCCTTTAGCCGTAAGAGGGGTATTTTGGTCTTTTACTTCCCACGTCGGACAATTTGTGCTTAAAAGGCTACAAAGGCTACCAATGCCGCACTAGTATGTGCGACATTCGGTGCTTGCCGGCTAAAACAAGCACCTTTGGGGCAACTCCAACTTTCACCAGTTGGCTCACCCCCCCTAAGTAGCTTAATAGGCTGTTCTAGCTAAAACACTAGGTAGTGCTTTTATGTTTGAACCATCACCCTACCTTCAAAAGTGGGGAATCCGAAGGAATTTGGTTATGAAACTTTGCAGTTATGTTAACAATGGATAAAAACAAGTGTTCACAAAGTTTGAACTAAAAATTCAAACCATAAGTATTTTATATATATTTTTTTAACGAAAAACGTTAGAAAAATCATAACAAATTTACTTTTGGTTTAAAAATTACAAACTCGACTCTTAAAAATCCTACATGTTATAAGGATTGTATGATGGAAAGTATTTTGAGTTTTGCACGAGTAGAAAAAAAGATATCACATTTTTTATGTGCTTTGGCCCAATTTGGGGCGCTGCTGGCACCACACAGCCCAGTGTGGCCTGCCACTGGCGCCACAATGCGGGCCACTTGCACCACATTGGCCGGCCACTGGCGCCTCAAATGCTGGCTCTGGCGCCACAATGCTGGCCACTGGCGCCACATTGCTGGCCACTGGTGCCACAGCACTGGCCACTGGCGCCTCAAATGCTGGCTCTGGCGCCACAATGCTGGCCACTGGCGCCACATTGCTGGCCACTGGCGCCACATTGCTGGCCGAAGTGGCCGGCCACTGGCGCCACATTGCTGGCCACAGTGGTGCCACACTGGCCGGCCACTGGTGCCACATTGGCCGGTCACTGGTGCAACAATACCGGCCAACGGCGCCACAATGCTGGCCAATGGCGCCACATTGGCCGGCCACTTGCGCCACATTGCTGGCCAGCAAAAAACCGGCCAACAATGGCTCGGTTCCAATATCTTGTATGGATTTATCGGTTGTCCGAATGCGGATTTCTATATATGGATTCCATGCAGTTTTTCGAGATCTACGCGCTGGTTAATTACCTACGGTGATTAACCGAAGTGTGGACCCAAAAAAACGCCGTTTTGCATTTTAATTTTAGATTTTTAGAATTATTTAGGGATTTTAGGAAATAGAAACCCTAATATTGGCTCGATTTTTCGATTTGAATTCCGATTTCACCGCATAGCTTCATATTTTATGGCCGACACTATCCGAATATCGAATCAATTTCGGAAAGCCCCAATTTATGGAAGTCTTACCGTATGTTTGTATACTAGTGGATACGAGCTATATCGTCAATGTAGGTTTGGTGTAGCGGTTAGTGAAGTAGTGACTTTTTATATCCCAACGGAGTGGGTTCGAACCTTGCTGGGCGCTTTTTTTTCTTTAATTATTTTTTGTCCCTCTTTTCGAAGTAAATTCGTAGTGCTTTGTAGAGTTTACCGCGTGGTAGAAACAACGCTATGGTAAAGTTTCGGTATTTTTTAACCAACACCGAAAAATAGGACTTTATTTTATAACTCACGATTTTTTTACCATCACACTTGCAAGTCCGTAACTTTGGCTTAGGATGTCGGAATTTTCCGAATTATTTTTTCATTCCGCATTATTTTTCGGTATCTAACCGATGGTGAAGTTTCGGTAATTTTTTACCTTATAAATCCGGGTTATTTCGGTTTTTCCTAAAACCGTAGCTCCAAATCTTTGCAAGTCCATAACTTTGGCTTCGGATGTCCGAATCATGTGAACTTTTTTTTATTCCACAATATTTTCCGATATCCATGCGATGGTAAAGTATCAGTATTTTTTACCCAATGTGGAAAAATAGGACTT
>JAUPFV010000110.1:90000-92500 GCA_036936605.1 Limnanthes douglasii subsp. nivea
AGTAGGATACACCTGTTATCAAGTATGTTTGTGGGAATTTCAGTTGGCAGTAGCAAAAATCATGCCGTAGATCTCCGAAGGACCGGCTCTAAACACCTCCAGAATCACGTCTCCGCGTCCCGTCATTCGATGTTTAGAGACTTATAGCGACAGCATCTCCGATCCGTCCCAAAAATTTATGCTACGTACCCCTTCCAACGCCCGCAAACAACCATCGTCTAAAGGCAAATCCCACCATTGCTGCTGATTAAAATGATTTGGAATCGTAATAACCAATAGCTCCAACCCCTCTGTATGACCGACTGCCCTACCCTCTTCGGTGAAAAGTAGGGCCAACTAGGACTACTAGGAATCATAAGAGGGTCTGTGGAATGCAGCAACGCAAAACCATAGACTACCTCTTACTTTTTGTCGTAGGGGTATTTTGGTCTTTTCCTATGGAAGGCCAAAACCGCAACACATCCACCACAAAAACGAGTTCCTACTAATCCCCACCTTCGCATCGGGAGGAATCCGCCCGCTTCCTCACTCGTTAAGCACAAATTGTCCTTTAGCCGTAAGAGGGGTATTTTGGTCTTTTACTTCCCACGTCGGACAATTTGTGCTTAAAAGGCTACAAAGGCTACCAATGCCGCACTAGTATGTGCGACATTCGGTGCTTGCCGGCTAAAACAAGCACCTTTGGGGCAACTCCAACTTTCACCAGTTGGCTCACCCCCCCTAAGTAGCTTAATAGGCTGTTCTAGCTAAAACACTAGGTAGTGCTTTTATGTTTGAACCATCACCCTACCTTCAAAAGTGGGGAATCCGAAGGAATTTGGTTATGAAACTTTGCAGTTATGTTAACAATGGATAAAAACAAGTGTTCACAAAGTTTGAACTAAAAATTCAAACCATAAGTATTTTATATATATTTTTTTAACGAAAAACGTTAGAAAAATCATAACAAATTTACTTTTGGTTTAAAAATTACAAACTCGACTCTTAAAAATCCTACATGTTATAAGGATTGTATGATGGAAAGTATTTTGAGTTTTGCACGAGTAGAAAAAAAGATATCACATTTTTTATGTGCTTTGGCCCAATTTGGGGCGCTGCTGGCACCACACAGCCCAGTGTGGCCTGCCACTGGCGCCACAATGCGGGCCACTTGCACCACATTGGCCGGCCACTGGCGCCTCAAATGCTGGCTCTGGCGCCACAATGCTGGCCACTGGCGCCACATTGCTGGCCACTGGTGCCACAGCACTGGCCACTGGCGCCTCAAATGCTGGCTCTGGCGCCACAATGCTGGCCACTGGCGCCACATTGCTGGCCACTGGCGCCACATTGCTGGCCGAAGTGGCCGGCCACTGGCGCCACATTGCTGGCCACAGTGGTGCCACACTGGCCGGCCACTGGTGCCACATTGGCCGGTCACTGGTGCAACAATACCGGCCAACGGCGCCACAATGCTGGCCAATGGCGCCACATTGGCCGGCCACTTGCGCCACATTGCTGGCCAGCAAAAAACCGGCCAACAATGGCTCGGTTCCAATATCTTGTATGGATTTATCGGTTGTCCGAATGCGGATTTCTATATATGGATTCCATGCAGTTTTTCGAGATCTACGCGCTGGTTAATTACCTACGGTGATTAACCGAAGTGTGGACCCAAAAAAACGCCGTTTTGCATTTTAATTTTAGATTTTTAGAATTATTTAGGGATTTTAGGAAATAGAAACCCTAATATTGGCTCGATTTTTCGATTTGAATTCCGATTTCACCGCATAGCTTCATATTTTATGGCCGACACTATCCGAATATCGAATCAATTTCGGAAAGCCCCAATTTATGGAAGTCTTACCGTATGTTTGTATACTAGTGGATACGAGCTATATCGTCAATGTAGGTTTGGTGTAGCGGTTAGTGAAGTAGTGACTTTTTATATCCCAACGGAGTGGGTTCGAACCTTGCTGGGCGCTTTTTTTTCTTTAATTATTTTTTGTCCCTCTTTTCGAAGTAAATTCGTAGTGCTTTGTAGAGTTTACCGCGTGGTAGAAACAACGCTATGGTAAAGTTTCGGTATTTTTTAACCAACACCGAAAAATAGGACTTTATTTTATAACTCACGATTTTTTTACCATCACACTTGCAAGTCCGTAACTTTGGCTTAGGATGTCGGAATTTTCCGAATTATTTTTTCATTCCGCATTATTTTTCGGTATCTAACCGATGGTGAAGTTTCGGTAATTTTTTACCTTATAAATCCGGGTTATTTCGGTTTTTCCTAAAACCGTAGCTCCAAATCTTTGCAAGTCCATAACTTTGGCTTCGGATGTCCGAATCATGTGAACTTTTTTTTATTCCACAATATTTTCCGATATCCATGCGATGGTAAAGTATCAGTATTTTTTACCCAATGTGGAAAAATAGGACTTTTTTACCTAAACCGGTGGGTTATAGCTTACGATTTTTTTACCATCACCTTTGCAAGTCCGTAACTTTGGCTTCGGATGTC
>JAUPFV010000110.1:152500-155000 GCA_036936605.1 Limnanthes douglasii subsp. nivea
TCCAGAATCACGTCTCCGCGTCCCGTCATTCGATGTTTAAAGACTTATAGCGACAGCATCTCCGATCCGTCCCAAAAATTTATGCTACATACCCCTTCCAACGCCCACAAGCAACCATCGTCTAAAGGCAAATCCTACCATTGCTGCAGACTCATGCGCTTTCAAATCATGAAAACCAATGGCCACAACTTTTTCTTCCGACCCCTCCCCCGTTTTGCAGGAACGACAAGATGATGACTTTCAGCTTCTAATCCAAAAGATTTGCAGATAGTTTGCAAATCAACAACAGGATTCGTAGCGTGATAATCTACCCTTGCCTTTCCCTACCGAATAGAAGCCGATCATCCATACGAGGCGCAACTACGGCGTACTTCACAATCCCGCATCACGAATCATTCACAACAGTAGGATACACCTGTTATCAAGTATGTTTGTGGGAATTTCAGTTGGCAGTAGCAAAAATCATGCCGTAGATCTCCGAAGGACCGGCTCTAAACACCTCCAGAATCACGTCTCCGCGTCCCGTCATTCGATGTTTAGAGACTTATAGCGACAGCATCTCCGATCCGTCCCAAAAATTTATGCTACGTACCCCTTCCAACGCCCGCAAACAACCATCGTCTAAAGGCAAATCCCACCATTGCTGCTGATTAAAATGATTTGGAATCGTAATAACCAATAGCTCCAACCCCTCTGTATGACCGACTGCCCTACCCTCTTCGGTGAAAAGTAGGGCCAACTAGGACTACTAGGAATCATAAGAGGGTCTGTGGAATGCAGCAACGCAAAACCATAGACTACCTCTTACTTTTTGTCGTAGGGGTATTTTGGTCTTTTCCTATGGAAGGCCAAAACCGCAACACATCCACCACAAAAACGAGTTCCTACTAATCCCCACCTTCGCATCGGGAGGAATCCGCCCGCTTCCTCACTCGTTAAGCACAAATTGTCCTTTAGCCGTAAGAGGGGTATTTTGGTCTTTTACTTCCCACGTCGGACAATTTGTGCTTAAAAGGCTACAAAGGCTACCAATGCCGCACTAGTATGTGCGACATTCGGTGCTTGCCGGCTAAAACAAGCACCTTTGGGGCAACTCCAACTTTCACCAGTTGGCTCACCCCCCCTAAGTAGCTTAATAGGCTGTTCTAGCTAAAACACTAGGTAGTGCTTTTATGTTTGAACCATCACCCTACCTTCAAAAGTGGGGAATCCGAAGGAATTTGGTTATGAAACTTTGCAGTTATGTTAACAATGGATAAAAACAAGTGTTCACAAAGTTTGAACTAAAAATTCAAACCATAAGTA
Organism: Limnanthes douglasii subsp. nivea; assembly: GCA_036936605.1. Classification (NCBI taxonomy): domain Eukaryota; kingdom Viridiplantae; phylum Streptophyta; class Magnoliopsida; order Brassicales; family Limnanthaceae; genus Limnanthes; species Limnanthes douglasii. The sequence goes on from JAUPFV010000110.1 coordinate 153,806, forward strand.
TTTTATATATATTTTTTTAACGAAAAACGTTAGAAAAATCATAACAAATTTACTTTTGGTTTAAAAATTACAAACTCGACTCTTAAAAATCCTACATGTTATAAGGATTGTATGATGGAAAGTATTTTGAGTTTTGCACGAGTAGAAAAAAAGATATCACATTTTTTATGTGCTTTGGCCCAATTTGGGGCGCTGCTGGCACCACACAGCCCAGTGTGGCCTGCCACTGGCGCCACAATGCGGGCCACTTGCACCACATTGGCCGGCCACTGGCGCCTCAAATGCTGGCTCTGGCGCCACAATGCTGGCCACTGGCGCCACATTGCTGGCCACTGGTGCCACAGCACTGGCCACTGGCGCCTCAAATGCTGGCTCTGGCGCCACAATGCTGGCCACTGGCGCCACATTGCTGGCCACTGGCGCCACATTGCTGGCCGAAGTGGCCGGCCACTGGCGCCACATTGCTGGCCACAGTGGTGCCACACTGGCCGGCCACTGGTGCCACATTGGCCGGTCACTGGTGCAACAATACCGGCCAACGGCGCCACAATGCTGGCCAATGGCGCCACATTGGCCGGCCACTTGCGCCACATTGCTGGCCAGCAAAAAACCGGCCAACAATGGCTCGGTTCCAATATCTTGTATGGATTTATCGGTTGTCCGAATGCGGATTTCTATATATGGATTCCATGCAGTTTTTCGAGATCTACGCGCTGGTTAATTACCTACGGTGATTAACCGAAGTGTGGACCCAAAAAAACGCCGTTTTGCATTTTAATTTTAGATTTTTAGAATTATTTAGGGATTTTAGGAAATAGAAACCCTAATATTGGCTCGATTTTTCGATTTGAATTCCGATTTCACCGCATAGCTTCATATTTTATGGCCGACACTATCCGAATATCGAATCAATTTCGGAAAGCCCCAATTTATGGAAGTCTTACCGTATGTTTGTATACTAGTGGATACGAGCTATATCGTCAATGTAGGTTTGGTGTAGCGGTTAGTGAAGTAGTGACTTTTTATATCCCAACGGAGTGGGTTCGAACCTTGCTGGGCGCTTTTTTTTCTTTAATTATTTTTTGTCCCTCTTTTCGAAGTAAATTCGTAGTGCTTTGTAGAGTTTACCGCGTGGTAGAAACAACGCTATGGTAAAGTTTCGGTATTTTTTAACCAACACCGAAAAATAGGACTT
>JAUPFV010000110.1:175000-176214 GCA_036936605.1 Limnanthes douglasii subsp. nivea
CTGGCGCCACAATGCGGGCCACTTGCACCACATTGGCCGGCCACTGGCGCCTCAAATGCTGGCTCTGGCGCCACAATGCTGGCCACTGGCGCCACATTGCTGGCCACTGGTGCCACAGCACTGGCCACTGGCGCCTCAAATGCTGGCTCTGGCGCCACAATGCTGGCCACTGGCGCCACATTGCTGGCCACTGGCGCCACATTGCTGGCCGAAGTGGCCGGCCACTGGCGCCACATTGCTGGCCACAGTGGTGCCACACTGGCCGGCCACTGGTGCCACATTGGCCGGTCACTGGTGCAACAATACCGGCCAACGGCGCCACAATGCTGGCCAATGGCGCCACATTGGCCGGCCACTTGCGCCACATTGCTGGCCAGCAAAAAACCGGCCAACAATGGCTCGGTTCCAATATCTTGTATGGATTTATCGGTTGTCCGAATGCGGATTTCTATATATGGATTCCATGCAGTTTTTCGAGATCTACGCGCTGGTTAATTACCTACGGTGATTAACCGAAGTGTGGACCCAAAAAAACGCCGTTTTGCATTTTAATTTTAGATTTTTAGAATTATTTAGGGATTTTAGGAAATAGAAACCCTAATATTGGCTCGATTTTTCGATTTGAATTCCGATTTCACCGCATAGCTTCATATTTTATGGCCGACACTATCCGAATATCGAATCAATTTCGGAAAGCCCCAATTTATGGAAGTCTTACCGTATGTTTGTATACTAGTGGATACGAGCTATATCGTCAATGTAGGTTTGGTGTAGCGGTTAGTGAAGTAGTGACTTTTTATATCCCAACGGAGTGGGTTCGAACCTTGCTGGGCGCTTTTTTTTCTTTAATTATTTTTTGTCCCTCTTTTCGAAGTAAATTCGTAGTGCTTTGTAGAGTTTACCGCGTGGTAGAAACAACGCTATGGTAAAGTTTCGGTATTTTTTAACCAACACCGAAAAATAGGACTTTATTTTATAACTCACGATTTTTTTACCATCACACTTGCAAGTCCGTAACTTTGGCTTAGGATGTCGGAATTTTCCGAATTATTTTTTCATTCCGCATTATTTTTCGGTATCTAACCGATGGTGAAGTTTCGGTAATTTTTTACCTTATAAATCCGGGTTATTTCGGTTTTTCCTAAAACCGTAGCTCCAAATCTTTGCAAGTCCATAACTTTGGCTTCGGATGTCCGAATCATGTGAACTTTTTT
>JAUPFV010000111.1:5000-7500 GCA_036936605.1 Limnanthes douglasii subsp. nivea
TTTTGCAGGAACGACAAGATGATGACTTTCAGCTTCGAATCCAAAAGATTTGCAGATAGTTTGCAAATCAACAACAGGATTCGTAGCGTGATAATCTACCCTTGCCTTTCCCTACCGAATAGAAGCCGATCATCCATACGAGGCGCAACTACGGCGTACTTCACAATCCCGCATCACGAATCATTCACAACAATAGGATACACCTGTTATCAAGTATGTTTGTGGGAATTTCAGTTGGCAGTAGCAAAAATCATGCCGTAGATCTCCGAAGGACCGGCTCTAAACACCTCCAGAATCACGTCTCCGCGTCCCGTCATTCGATGTTTAGAGACTTATAGCGACAGCATCTCCGATCCGTCCCAAAAATTTATGCTACGTACCCCTTCCAACGCCCGCAAACAACCATCGTCTAAAGGCAAATCCCACCATTGCTGCTGATTAAAATGATTTGGAATCGTAATAACCAATAGCTCCAACCCCTCTCTATGACCGACTGCCCTACCCTCTTCGGTGAAAAGTAGGGCCAACTAGGACTACTAGGAATCATAAGAGGGTCTGTGGAATGCAACAACGCAAAACCATAGACTACCTCTTACTTTTTGTCGTAGGGGTATTTTGGTCTTTTCCTATGGAAGGCCAAAACCGCAACACATCCACCACAAAAACGAGTTCCTACTAATCCCCACCTTCGCATCGGGAGGAATCCGCCCGCTTCCTCACTCGTTAAGCACAAATTGTCCTTTAGCCGTAAGAGGGGTATTTTGGTCTTTTACTTCCCACCTCGGACAATTTGTGCTTAAAAGGCTACAAAGGCTACCAATGCCGCACTAGTATGTGCGACATTCGGTGCTTGCCGGCTAAAACAAGCACCTTTGGGGCAACTCCAACTTTCACCAGTTGGCTCACCCCCCCTAAGTAGCTTAATAGGCTGTTTTAGCTAAAACACTAGGTAGTGCTTTTATGTTTGAACCATCACCCTACCTTCAAAAGTGGGGAATCCGAAGGAATTTGGTTATGAAACTTTGCAGTTATGTTAACAATGGATAAAAACAAGTGTTCACAAAGTTTGAACTAAAAATTCAAACCATAAGTATTTTATATATATTTTTTTAACGAAAAACGTTAGAAAAATCATAACAAATTTACTTTTGGTTTAAAAATTACAAACTCGACTCTTAAAAATCCTACATGTTATAAGGATTGTATGATGGAAAGTATTTTGAGTTTTGCACGAGTAGAAAAAAAGATATCACATTTTTTATATGCTTTGGCCCAATTTGGGGCGCTGCTGGCACCACACAGCCCAGTGTGGCCTGCCACTGGCGCCACAATGCGGGCCACTTGCACCACATTGGCCGGCCACTGGCGCCTCAAATGCTGGCTCTGGCGCCGCAATGCTGGCCACTGGCGCCACATTGCTGGCCACTGGTGCCACAGCACTGGCCACTGGCGCCTCAAATGCTGGCTCTGGCGCCACAATGCTGGCCACTGGCGCCACATTGCTGGCCACTGGCGCCACATTGCTGGCCGAAGTGGCCGGCCACTGGCGCCACATTGCTGGCCACAGTGGTGCCACACTGGCCGGCCACTGGTGCCACATTGGCCGGTCACTGGTGCAACAATACCGGCCAATGGCGCCACAATGCTGGCCAATGGCGCCACATTGGCCGGCCACTTGCGCCACATTGCTGGCCAGCAAAAAACCGGCCAACAATGGCTCGGTTCCAATATCTTGTATGGATTTATCGGTTGTCCGAATGCGGATTTCTATATATGGATTCCATGCAGTTTTTCGAGATCTACGCGCTGGTTAATTACCTACGGTGATTAACCGAAGTGTGGACCCAAAAAAACGCCGTTTTGCATGTTAATTTTAGATTTTTAGAATTATTTAGGGATTTTAGGAAATAGAAACCCTAATATTGGCTCGATTTTTCGATTTGAATTCCGATTTCACCGCATAGCTTCATATTTTATGGCCGACACTATCCGAATATCGAATCAATTTCGGAAAGCCCCAATTTAAGGAAGTCTTACCGTATGTTTGTATACTAGTGGATACGAGCTTTATCGTCAATGTAGGTTTGGTGTAGCGGTTAGTGACGTAGTGACTTTTTATATCCCAACGGTGTGGGTTCGAACCTCGCTGGTCGCTTTTTTTTCTTTAATTATTTTTTGTCCCTCCTTTCGAAGTAAATTCGTGGAGCTTGGTAGAGTTTACCGCGTGGTAGAAACAACGATATGGTAAAGTTTCGGTATTTTTTAACCAACGCCGAAAAATAGGACTTTATTTTATAACTCATGATTTTTTTGCCATCACACCTGCAAGTCCGTAACTTTGGGTTAGGATGTCGGAATTTTCCGAATTATTTTTTCATTCCGCATTATTTTTCGGTATCTAAGCGATGGTGAAGTTTCGGTAAATTATTACCTTTTGGTTTGTTCCTATAAATCCGGGTTATTTCGGTTTTTTTTAAAACCGTAGCTCCAAACCTTTGCA
>JAUPFV010000111.1:57500-60000 GCA_036936605.1 Limnanthes douglasii subsp. nivea
AACCATCGTCTAAAGGCAAATCCTACCATTGCTGCAGACTCATGCGCTTTCAAATCATGAAAACCAATGGCCACAACTTTTTCTTCCGACCCCTCCCCCGTTTTGCAGGAACGACAAGATGATGACTTTCAGCTTCGAATCCAAAAGATTTGCAGATAGTTTGCAAATCAACAACAGGATTCGTAGCGTGATAATCTACCCTTGCCTTTCCCTACCGAATAGAAGCCGATCATCCATACGAGGCGCAACTACGGCGTACTTCACAATCCCGCATCACGAATCATTCACAACAATAGGATACACCTGTTATCAAGTATGTTTGTGGGAATTTCAGTTGGCTAGTAGCAAAAATCATGCCGTAGATCTCCGAAGGACCGGCTCTAAACACCTCCAGAATCACGTCTCCGCGTCCCGTCATTCGATGTTTAGAGACTTATAGCGACAGCATCTCCGATCCGTCCCAAAAATTTATGCTACGTACCCCTTCCAACGCCCGCAAACAACCATCGTCTAAAGGCAAATCCCACCATTGCTGCTGATTAAAATGATTTGGAATCGTAATAACCAATAGCTCCAACCCCTCTCTATGACCGACTGCCCTACCCTCTTCGGTGAAAAGTAGGGCCAACTAGGACTACTAGGAATCATAAGAGGGTCTGTGGAATGCAACAACGCAAAACCATAGACTACCTCTTACTTTTTGTCGTAGGGGTATTTTGGTCTTTTCCTATGGAAGGCCAAAACCGCAACACATCCACCACAAAAACGAGTTCCTACTAATCCCCACCTTCGCATCGGGAGGAATCCGCCCGCTTCCTCACTCGTTAAGCACAAATTGTCCTTTAGCCGTAAGAGGGGTATTTTGGTCTTTTACTTCCCACCTCGGACAATTTGTGCTTAAAAGGCTACAAAGGCTACCAATGCCGCACTAGTATGTGCGACATTCGGTGCTTGCCGGCTAAAACAAGCACCTTTGGGGCAACTCCAACTTTCACCAGTTGGCTCACCCCCCCTAAGTAGCTTAATAGGCTGTTTTAGCTAAAACACTAGGTAGTGCTTTTATGTTTGAACCATCACCCTACCTTCAAAAGTGGGGAATCCGAAGGAATTTGGTTATGAAACTTTGCAGTTATGTTAACAATGGATAAAAACAAGTGTTCACAAAGTTTGAACTAAAAATTCAAACCATAAGTATTTTATATATATTTTTTTAACGAAAAACGTTAGAAAAATCATAACAAATTTACTTTTGGTTTAAAAATTACAAACTCGACTCTTAAAAATCCTACATGTTATAAGGATTGTATGATGGAAAGTATTTTGAGTTTTGCACGAGTAGAAAAAAAGATATCACATTTTTTATATGCTTTGGCCCAATTTGGGGCGCTGCTGGCACCACACAGCCCAGTGTGGCCTGCCACTGGCGCCACAATGCGGGCCACTTGCACCACATTGGCCGGCCACTGGCGCCTCAAATGCTGGCTCTGGCGCCGCAATGCTGGCCACTGGCGCCACATTGCTGGCCACTGGTGCCACAGCACTGGCCACTGGCGCCTCAAATGCTGGCTCTGGCGCCACAATGCTGGCCACTGGCGCCACATTGCTGGCCACTGGCGCCACATTGCTGGCCGAAGTGGCCGGCCACTGGCGCCACATTGCTGGCCACAGTGGTGCCACACTGGCCGGCCACTGGTGCCACATTGGCCGGTCACTGGTGCAACAATACCGGCCAATGGCGCCACAATGCTGGCCAATGGCGCCACATTGGCCGGCCACTTGCGCCACATTGCTGGCCAGCAAAAAACCGGCCAACAATGGCTCGGTTCCAATATCTTGTATGGATTTATCGGTTGTCCGAATGCGGATTTCTATATATGGATTCCATGCAGTTTTTCGAGATCTACGCGCTGGTTAATTACCTACGGTGATTAACCGAAGTGTGGACCCAAAAAAACGCCGTTTTGCATGTTAATTTTAGATTTTTAGAATTATTTAGGGATTTTAGGAAATAGAAACCCTAATATTGGCTCGATTTTTCGATTTGAATTCCGATTTCACCGCATAGCTTCATATTTTATGGCCGACACTATCCGAATATCGAATCAATTTCGGAAAGCCCCAATTTAAGGAAGTCTTACCGTATGTTTGTATACTAGTGGATACGAGCTTTATCGTCAATGTAGGTTTGGTGTAGCGGTTAGTGACGTAGTGACTTTTTATATCCCAACGGTGTGGGTTCGAACCTCGCTGGTCGCTTTTTTTTCTTTAATTATTTTTTGTCCCTCCTTTCGAAGTAAATTCGTGGAGCTTGGTAGAGTTTACCGCGTGGTAGAAACAACGATATGGTAAAGTTTCGGTATTTTTTAACCAACGCCGAAAAATAGGACTTTATTTTATAACTCATGATTTTTTTGCCATCACACCTGCAAGTCCGTAACTTTGGGTTAGGATGTCGGAATTTTCCGAATTATTTTTTCATTCCGCATTATTTTTCGGTATC
>JAUPFV010000111.1:100000-102500 GCA_036936605.1 Limnanthes douglasii subsp. nivea
CCGTCATTCGATGTTTAGAGACTTATAGCGACAGCATCTCCGATCCGTCCCAAAAATTTATGCTACGTACCCCTTCCAACGCCCGCAAACAACCATCGTCTAAAGGCAAATCCCACCATTGCTGCTGATTAAAATGATTTGGAATCGTAATAACCAATAGCTCCAACCCCTCTCTATGACCGACTGCCCTACCCTCTTCGGTGAAAAGTAGGGCCAACTAGGACTACTAGGAATCATAAGAGGGTCTGTGGAATGCAACAACGCAAAACCATAGACTACCTCTTACTTTTTGTCGTAGGGGTATTTTGGTCTTTTCCTATGGAAGGCCAAAACCGCAACACATCCACCACAAAAACGAGTTCCTACTAATCCCCACCTTCGCATCGGGAGGAATCCGCCCGCTTCCTCACTCGTTAAGCACAAATTGTCCTTTAGCCGTAAGAGGGGTATTTTGGTCTTTTACTTCCCACCTCGGACAATTTGTGCTTAAAAGGCTACAAAGGCTACCAATGCCGCACTAGTATGTGCGACATTCGGTGCTTGCCGGCTAAAACAAGCACCTTTGGGGCAACTCCAACTTTCACCAGTTGGCTCACCCCCCCTAAGTAGCTTAATAGGCTGTTTTAGCTAAAACACTAGGTAGTGCTTTTATGTTTGAACCATCACCCTACCTTCAAAAGTGGGGAATCCGAAGGAATTTGGTTATGAAACTTTGCAGTTATGTTAACAATGGATAAAAACAAGTGTTCACAAAGTTTGAACTAAAAATTCAAACCATAAGTATTTTATATATATTTTTTTAACGAAAAACGTTAGAAAAATCATAACAAATTTACTTTTGGTTTAAAAATTACAAACTCGACTCTTAAAAATCCTACATGTTATAAGGATTGTATGATGGAAAGTATTTTGAGTTTTGCACGAGTAGAAAAAAAGATATCACATTTTTTATATGCTTTGGCCCAATTTGGGGCGCTGCTGGCACCACACAGCCCAGTGTGGCCTGCCACTGGCGCCACAATGCGGGCCACTTGCACCACATTGGCCGGCCACTGGCGCCTCAAATGCTGGCTCTGGCGCCGCAATGCTGGCCACTGGCGCCACATTGCTGGCCACTGGTGCCACAGCACTGGCCACTGGCGCCTCAAATGCTGGCTCTGGCGCCACAATGCTGGCCACTGGCGCCACATTGCTGGCCACTGGCGCCACATTGCTGGCCGAAGTGGCCGGCCACTGGCGCCACATTGCTGGCCACAGTGGTGCCACACTGGCCGGCCACTGGTGCCACATTGGCCGGTCACTGGTGCAACAATACCGGCCAATGGCGCCACAATGCTGGCCAATGGCGCCACATTGGCCGGCCACTTGCGCCACATTGCTGGCCAGCAAAAAACCGGCCAACAATGGCTCGGTTCCAATATCTTGTATGGATTTATCGGTTGTCCGAATGCGGATTTCTATATATGGATTCCATGCAGTTTTTCGAGATCTACGCGCTGGTTAATTACCTACGGTGATTAACCGAAGTGTGGACCCAAAAAAACGCCGTTTTGCATGTTAATTTTAGATTTTTAGAATTATTTAGGGATTTTAGGAAATAGAAACCCTAATATTGGCTCGATTTTTCGATTTGAATTCCGATTTCACCGCATAGCTTCATATTTTATGGCCGACACTATCCGAATATCGAATCAATTTCGGAAAGCCCCAATTTAAGGAAGTCTTACCGTATGTTTGTATACTAGTGGATACGAGCTTTATCGTCAATGTAGGTTTGGTGTAGCGGTTAGTGACGTAGTGACTTTTTATATCCCAACGGTGTGGGTTCGAACCTCGCTGGTCGCTTTTTTTTCTTTAATTATTTTTTGTCCCTCCTTTCGAAGTAAATTCGTGGAGCTTGGTAGAGTTTACCGCGTGGTAGAAACAACGATATGGTAAAGTTTCGGTATTTTTTAACCAACGCCGAAAAATAGGACTTTATTTTATAACTCATGATTTTTTTGCCATCACACCTGCAAGTCCGTAACTTTGGGTTAGGATGTCGGAATTTTCCGAATTATTTTTTCATTCCGCATTATTTTTCGGTATCTAAGCGATGGTGAAGTTTCGGTAAATTATTACCTTTTGGTTTGTTCCTATAAATCCGGGTTATTTCGGTTTTTTTTAAAACCGTAGCTCCAAACCTTTGCAAGTCCGTACCTTTGGCTTCGGATGTCCGAATCATGTGATTTTTTTTATTCCACAATATTTTCCGATATCCGTGAGATGGTAAAGTTTCGGTATTTTTTACCCAATGTGGAAAAATAGGAATTTTTTAGCTAAACCGGTGGGTTATAGCTTACGATTTTTTTACCATCACCTTTGCAAGTCCGTAACTTTGGCTTCGGATGTCGGAATTGTCCGATCTTTTTTTCAAAACGCATTATTTTTCGATATCTACGTGATGGTAAAATTTCGGACTTTTTTAACAACGTCGAAAAATAGGACTTTTGAAGACCAA
>JAUPFV010000111.1:152500-155000 GCA_036936605.1 Limnanthes douglasii subsp. nivea
ACCTGTTATCAAGTGTGTTTGTGGGAATTTCAGTTGGCAGTAGCAAAAATCATGCCGTAGATCTCCGAAGGACCGGCTCTAAACACCTCCAGAATCACGTCTCCGCGTCCCGTCATTCGATGTTTAGAGACTTATAGCGACAGCATCTCCGATCCGTCCCAAAAATTTATGCTACGTACCCCTTCCAACGCCCGCAAACAACCATCGTCTAAAGGCAAATCCCACCATTGCTGCTGATTAAAATGATTTGGAATCGTAATAACCAATAGCTCCAACCCCTCTCTATGACCGACTGCCCTACCCTCTTCGGTGAAAAGTAGGGCCAACTAGGACTACTAGGAATCATAAGAGGGTCTGTGGAATGCAACAACGCAAAACCATAGACTACCTCTTACTTTTTGTCGTAGGGGTATTTTGGTCTTTTCCTATGGAAGGCCAAAACCGCAACACATCCACCACAAAAACGAGTTCCTACTAATCCCCACCTTCGCATCGGGAGGAATCCGCCCGCTTCCTCACTCGTTAAGCACAAATTGTCCTTTAGCCGTAAGAGGGGTATTTTGGTCTTTTACTTCCCACCTCGGACAATTTGTGCTTAAAAGGCTACAAAGGCTACCAATGCCGCACTAGTATGTGCGACATTCGGTGCTTGCCGGCTAAAACAAGCACCTTTGGGGCAACTCCAACTTTCACCAGTTGGCTCACCCCCCCTAAGTAGCTTAATAGGCTGTTTTAGCTAAAACACTAGGTAGTGCTTTTATGTTTGAACCATCACCCTACCTTCAAAAGTGGGGAATCCGAAGGAATTTGGTTATGAAACTTTGCAGTTATGTTAACAATGGATAAAAACAAGTGTTCACAAAGTTTGAACTAAAAATTCAAACCATAAGTATTTTATATATATTTTTTTAACGAAAAACGTTAGAAAAATCATAACAAATTTACTTTTGGTTTAAAAATTACAAACTCGACTCTTAAAAATCCTACATGTTATAAGGATTGTATGATGGAAAGTATTTTGAGTTTTGCACGAGTAGAAAAAAAGATATCACATTTTTTATATGCTTTGGCCCAATTTGGGGCGCTGCTGGCACCACACAGCCCAGTGTGGCCTGCCACTGGCGCCACAATGCGGGCCACTTGCACCACATTGGCCGGCCACTGGCGCCTCAAATGCTGGCTCTGGCGCCGCAATGCTGGCCACTGGCGCCACATTGCTGGCCACTGGTGCCACAGCACTGGCCACTGGCGCCTCAAATGCTGGCTCTGGCGCCACAATGCTGGCCACTGGCGCCACATTGCTGGCCACTGGCGCCACATTGCTGGCCGAAGTGGCCGGCCACTGGCGCCACATTGCTGGCCACAGTGGTGCCACACTGGCCGGCCACTGGTGCCACATTGGCCGGTCACTGGTGCAACAATACCGGCCAATGGCGCCACAATGCTGGCCAATGGCGCCACATTGGCCGGCCACTTGCGCCACATTGCTGGCCAGCAAAAAACCGGCCAACAATGGCTCGGTTCCAATATCTTGTATGGATTTATCGGTTGTCCGAATGCGGATTTCTATATATGGATTCCATGCAGTTTTTCGAGATCTACGCGCTGGTTAATTACCTACGGTGATTAACCGAAGTGTGGACCCAAAAAAACGCCGTTTTGCATGTTAATTTTAGATTTTTAGAATTATTTAGGGATTTTAGGAAATAGAAACCCTAATATTGGCTCGATTTTTCGATTTGAATTCCGATTTCACCGCATAGCTTCATATTTTATGGCCGACACTATCCGAATATCGAATCAATTTCGGAAAGCCCCAATTTAAGGAAGTCTTACCGTATGTTTGTATACTAGTGGATACGAGCTTTATCGTCAATGTAGGTTTGGTGTAGCGGTTAGTGACGTAGTGACTTTTTATATCCCAACGGTGTGGGTTCGAACCTCGCTGGTCGCTTTTTTTTCTTTAATTATTTTTTGTCCCTCCTTTCGAAGTAAATTCGTGGAGCTTGGTAGAGTTTACCGCGTGGTAGAAACAACGATATGGTAAAGTTTCGGTATTTTTTAACCAACGCCGAAAAATAGGACTTTATTTTATAACTCATGATTTTTTTGCCATCACACCTGCAAGTCCGTAACTTTGGGTTAGGATGTCGGAATTTTCCGAATTATTTTTTCATTCCGCATTATTTTTCGGTATCTAAGCGATGGTGAAGTTTCGGTAAATTATTACCTTTTGGTTTGTTCCTATAAATCCGGGTTATTTCGGTTTTTTTTAAAACCGTAGCTCCAAACCTTTGCAAGTCCGTACCTTTGGCTTCGGATGTCCGAATCATGTGATTTTTTTTATTCCACAATATTTTCCGATATCCGTGAGATGGTAAAGTTTCGGTATTTTTTACCCAATGTGGAAAAATAGGAATTTTTTAGCTAAACCGGTGGGTTATAGCTTACGATTTTTTTACCATCACCTTTGCAAGTCCGTAACTTTGGCTTCGGATGT
>JAUPFV010000112.1:0-5000 GCA_036936605.1 Limnanthes douglasii subsp. nivea
CCCTAAACCCTAAACCCTAAACCCTAAACCCTAAACCCTAAACCCTAAACCCTAAACCCTAAACCCTAAACCCTAAACCCTAAACCCTAAACCCTAAACCCTAAACCCTAAACCCTAAACCCTAAACCCTAAACCCTAAACCCTAAACCCTAAACCCTAAACCCTAAACCCTAAACCCTAAACCCTAAACCCTAAACCCTAAACCCTAAACCCTAAACCCTAAACCCTAAACCCTAAACCCTAAACCCTAAACCCTAAACCCTAAACCCTAAACCCTAAACCCTAAACCCTAAACCCTAAACCCTAAACCCTAAACCCTAAACCCTAAACCCTAAACCCTAAACCCTAAACCCTAAACCCTAAACCCTAAACCCTAAACCCTAAACCCTAAACCCTAAACCCTAAACCCTAAACCCTAAACCCTAAACCCTAAACCCTAAACCCTAAACCCTAAACCCTAAACCCTAAACCCTAAACCCTAAACCCTAAACCCTAAACCCTAAACCCTAAACCCTAAACCCTAAACCCTAAACCCTAAACCCTAAACCCTAAACCCTAAACCCTAAACCCTAAACCCTAAACCCTAAACCCTAAACCCTAAACCCTAAACCCTAAACCCTAAACCCTAAACCCTAAACCCTAAACCCTAAACCCTAAACCCTAAACCCTAAACCCTAAACCCTAAACCCTAAACCCTAAACCCTAAACCCTAAACCCTAAACCCTAAACCCTAAACCCTAAACCCTAAACCCTAAACCCTAAACCCTAAACCCTAAACCCTAAACCCTAAACCCTAAACCCTAAACCCTAAACCCTAAACCCTAAACCCTAAACCCTAAACCCTAAACCCTAAACCCTAAACCCTAAACCCTAAACCCTAAACCCTAAACCCTAAACCCTAAACCCTAAACCCTAAACCCTAAACCCTAAACCCTAAACCCTAAACCCTAAACCCTAAACCCTAAACCCTAAACCCTAAACCCTAAACCCTAAACCCTAAACCCTAAACCCTAAACCCTAAACCCTAAACCCTAAACCCTAAACCCTAAACCCTAAACCCTAAACCCTAAACCCTAAACCCTAAACCCTAAACCCTAAACCCTAAACCCTAAACCCTAAACCCTAAACCCTAAACCCTAAACCCTAAACCCTAAACCCTAAACCCTAAACCCTAAACCCTAAACCCTAAACCCTAAACCCTAAACCCTAAACCCTAAACCCTAAACCCTAAACCCTAAACCCTAAACCCTAAACCCTAAACCCTAAACCCTAAACCCTAAACCCTAAACCCTAAACCCTAAACCCTAAACCCTAAACCCTAAACCCTAAACCCTAAACCCTAAACCCTAAACCCTAAACCCTAAACCCTAAACCCTAAACCCTAAACCCTAAACCCTAAACCCTAAACCCTAAACCCTAAACCCTAAACCCTAAACCCTAAACCCTAAACCCTAAACCCTAAACCCTAAACCCTAAACCCTAAACCCTAAACCCTAAACCCTAAACCCTAAACCCTAAACCCTAAACCCTAAACCCTAAACCCTAAACCCTAAACCCTAAACCCTAAACCCTAAACCCTAAACCCTAAACCCTAAACCCTAAACCCTAAACCCTAAACCCTAAACCCTAAACCCTAAACCCTAAACCCTAAACCCTAAACCCTAAACCCTAAACCCTAAACCCTAAACCCTAAACCCTAAACCCTAAACCCTAAACCCTAAACCCTAAACCCTAAACCCTAAACCCTAAACCCTAAACCCTAAACCCTAAACCCTAAACCCTAAACCCTAAACCCTAAACCCTAAACCCTAAACCCTAAACCCTAAACCCTAAACCCTAAACCCTAAACCCTAAACCCTAAACCCTAAACCCTAAACCCTAAACCCTAAACCCTAAACCCTAAACCCTAAACCCTAAACCCTAAACCCTAAACCCTAAACCCTAAACCCTAAACCCTAAACCCTAAACCCTAAACCCTAAACCCTAAACCCTAAACCCTAAACCCTAAACCCTAAACCCTAAACCCTAAACCCTAAACCCTAAACCCTAAACCCTAAACCCTAAACCCTAAACCCTAAACCCTAAACCCTAAACCCTAAACCCTAAACCCTAAACCCTAAACCCTAAACCCTAAACCCTAAACCCTAAACCCTAAACCCTAAACCCTAAACCCTAAACCCTAAACCCTAAACCCTAAACCCTAAACCCTAAACCCTAAACCCTAAACCCTAAACCCTAAACCCTAAACCCTAAACCCTAAACCCTAAACCCTAAACCCTAAACCCTAAACCCTAAACCCTAAACCCTAAACCCTAAACCCTAAACCCTAAACCCTAAACCCTAAACCCTAAACCCTAAACCCTAAACCCTAAACCCTAAACCCTAAACCCTAAACCCTAAACCCTAAACCCTAAACCCTAAACCCTAAACCCTAAACCCTAAACCCTAAACCCTAAACCCTAAACCCTAAACCCTAAACCCTAAACCCTAAACCCTAAACCCTAAACCCTAAACCCTAAACCCTAAACCCTAAACCCTAAACCCTAAACCCTAAACCCTAAACCCTAAACCCTAAACCCTAAACCCTAAACCCTAAACCCTAAACCCTAAACCCTAAACCCTAAACCCTAAACCCTAAACCCTAAACCCTAAACCCTAAACCCTAAACCCTAAACCCTAAACCCTAAACCCTAAACCCTAAACCCTAAACCCTAAACCCTAAACCCTAAACCCTAAACCCTAAACCCTAAACCCTAAACCCTAAACCCTAAACCCTAAACCCTAAACCCTAAACCCTAAACCCTAAACCCTAAACCCTAAACCCTAAACCCTAAACCCTAAACCCTAAACCCTAAACCCTAAACCCTAAACCCTAAACCCTAAACCCTAAACCCTAAACCCTAAACCCTAAACCCTAAACCCTAAACCCTAAACCCTAAACCCTAAACCCTAAACCCTAAACCCTAAACCCTAAACCCTAAACCCTAAACCCTAAACCCTAAACCCTAAACCCTAAACCCTAAACCCTAAACCCTAAACCCTAAACCCTAAACCCTAAACCCTAAACCCTAAACCCTAAACCCTAAACCCTAAACCCTAAACCCTAAACCCTAAACCCTAAACCCTAAACCCTAAACCCTAAACCCTAAACCCTAAACCCTAAACCCTAAACCCTAAACCCTAAACCCTAAACCCTAAACCCTAAACCCTAAACCCTAAACCCTAAACCCTAAACCCTAAACCCTAAACCCTAAACCCTAAACCCTAAACCCTAAACCCTAAACCCTAAACCCTAAACCCTAAACCCTAAACCCTAAACCCTAAACCCTAAACCCTAAACCCTAAACCCTAAACCCTAAACCCTAAACCCTAAACCCTAAACCCTAAACCCTAAACCCTAAACCCTAAACCCTAAACCCTAAACCCTAAACCCTAAACCCTAAACCCTAAACCCTAAACCCTAAACCCTAAACCCTAAACCCTAAACCCTAAACCCTAAACCCTAAACCCTAAACCCTAAACCCTAAACCCTAAACCCTAAACCCTAAACCCTAAACCCTAAACCCTAAACCCTAAACCCTAAACCCTAAACCCTAAACCCTAAACCCTAAACCCTAAACCCTAAACCCTAAACCCTAAACCCTAAACCCTAAACCCTAAACCCTAAACCCTAAACCCTAAACCCTAAACCCTAAACCCTAAACCCTAAACCCTAAACCCTAAACCCTAAACCCTAAACCCTAAACCCTAAACCCTAAACCCTAAACCCTAAACCCTAAACCCTAAACCCTAAACCCTAAACCCTAAACCCTAAACCCTAAACCCTAAACCCTAAACCCTAAACCCTAAACCCTAAACCCTAAACCCTAAACCCTAAACCCTAAACCCTAAACCCTAAACCCTAAACCCTAAACCCTAAACCCTAAACCCTAAACCCTAAACCCTAAACCCTAAACCCTAAACCCTAAACCCTAAACCCTAAACCCTAAACCCTAAACCCTAAACCCTAAACCCTAAACCCTAAACCCTAAACCCTAAACCCTAAACCCTAAACCCTAAACCCTAAACCCTAAACCCTAAACCCTAAACCCTAAACCCTAAACCCTAAACCCTAAACCCTAAACCCTAAACCCTAAACCCTAAACCCTAAACCCTAAACCCTAAACCCTAAACCCTAAACCCTAAACCCTAAACCCTAAACCCTAAACCCTAAACCCTAAACCCTAAACCCTAAACCCTAAACCCTAAACCCTAAACCCTAAACCCTAAACCCTAAACCCTAAACCCTAAACCCTAAACCCTAAACCCTAAACCCTAAACCCTAAACCCTAAACCCTAAACCCTAAACCCTAAACCCTAAACCCTAAACCCTAAACCCTAAACCCTAAACCCTAAACCCTAAACCCTAAACCCTAAACCCTAAACCCTAAACCCTAAACCCTAAACCCTAAACCCTAAACCCTAAACCCTAAACCCTAAACCCTAAACCCTAAACCCTAAACCCTAAACCCTAAACCCTAAACCCTAAACCCTAAACCCTAAACCCTAAACCCTAAACCCTAAACCCTAAACCCTAAACCCTAAACCCTAAACCCTAAACCCTAAACCCTAAACCCTAAACCCTAAACCCTAAACCCTAAACCCTAAACCCTAAACCCTAAACCCTAAACCCTAAACCCTAAACCCTAAACCCTAAACCCTAAACCCTAAACCCTAAACCCTAAACCCTAAACCCTAAACCCTAAACCCTAAACCCTAAACCCTAAACCCTAAACCCTAAACCCTAAACCCTAAACCCTAAACCCTAAACCCTAAACCCTAAACCCTAAACCCTAAACCCTAAACCCTAAACCCTAAACCCTAAACCCTAAACCCTAAACCCTAAACCCTAAACCCTAAACCCTAAACCCTAAACCCTAAACCCTAAACCCTAAACCCTAAACCCTAAACCCTAAACCCTAAACCCTAAACCCTAAACCCTAAACCCTAAACCCTAAACC
>JAUPFV010000112.1:25000-27500 GCA_036936605.1 Limnanthes douglasii subsp. nivea
TACCGAAAAATAATGCGGAATGAAAAAATAATTCGGAAGATTCCGACATCCTTAGCCAAAGTTATGGACTTGAAAGTGTGATGGTAAAAAAATCGTGAGTTATAAAATAAAGTCATATTTTTCGGCGTTGGTTAAAAAATACCGAAACTTTACCATAGCGTTGTTTCTACCACGCGGTAAACTCTACCAAGCACCACGAATTTACTCCGAAAGGAGGGACGAAAAATAATTAAAGAAAAAAAAGCGACCAGCGAGGTTCGAACCCACGCCGTTGGGATATAAAAAGTCACTACTTCACTAACCGCTACACCAAACCTACATTGACGATATAGCTCGTATCCACTAGTATACAAACATACGGTAAGACTTCCATAAATTGGGGCTTTCCAAAATTGATTCGATATTCGGATAGTGTCGGCCATAAAATATGAAGCTATGCGGTGAAATCGGAATTCAAATCGAAAAATCGAGCCAATTTTAGGGTTTCTATTTCCTAAAATCCCTAAATAATTCTAAAAATCTAAAATTAACATGCAAAACGGCGTTTTTTTGGGTCCACACTTCGGTTAATCACCGTAGGTAATTAACCACCGCGTAGATCTCGAAAAACTGCATGGAATCCATATATAGAAATCCGCATTCGGACAACCGAGATATGGGAACCGAGCCATTGTTGGCCGGTTTTTTGCTGTCCAGCAATGTGGCGCCAATGGCCGGCCAATGTGGCACCAGTGGCCGGCCAGTGTGGCACCACTGTGGCCGGCAATGTGGCGCCAGTGGCCGGCCATTGTGGCCAGCATTTGAGGCGCCAGTGGCCAGTGCTGTGGCACCAGTGGCCAGCCAATGTGGTACCAGTGGCCAGCAATGTGGCGCCAGTGGCCAGCATTGTGGCGCCAGAGCCAGCATTTGAGGCTTGTTGCCAGTGCTGTGGCACCAGTGGCCGGCCATTGTGGTACCAGTGGGCAGCAATGTGGCGCCAGTGGCCAGCATTGTGGCGCCAGAGCCAGCATTTGAGGCTTGTGGCCAGTGCTGTGGCACCAGTGGCCGGCCATTGTGGTACCAGTGGGCAGCAATGTGGCGCCAGTGGCCAGCATTGTGGCGCCAGAGCCAGCATTTGAGGCGCCAGTGGCCGGTCAATGTGGTGCAAGTGGCCCGCATTGTGGCGCCAGTGGCAGGCCACTACTGGGCTGTGTCGTGCCAGCAGCGCCCCAAATGGGGCCAAAGAACATAGAAAATGTGATATCTTTTTTTCTACTCGTGCAAAACTCAAAATACTTTCCATCATACAATCCTTATAACATGTAGGATTTTTAAGAGTCGAGTTTGTAATTTTTAAACCAAAATTAAATTTGTTATGATTTTTCTAACGTTTTTCGTTAAATAAATATATATAAAATACTTATGGTTTGAATTTTTAGTTCAAACTTTGTGAACACTTGTTTTTATCCATTGTTAACATAACTGCAAAGTTTCATAATCAAATTCCTTCGGATTCCCCACTTTTGAAGGTAGGGTGATGGTTCAAACATAAAAGCACTACCTAGTGTTCTAGCTAAAACAGCCTATTAAGCTACTTAGGGGGGGTGAGCCAACTGGTGAAAGTTGGAGTTGCCCCAAAGGTGCTTGTTTTAGCCGGCAAGCACCGAATGTCGCACATACTAGTGCGGCATTGGTAGCCTTTGTAGCCTTTTAAGCACAAATTGTCCGAGGTGGGAAGTAAAAGACCAAAATACCCCTCTTACGGCTAAAGGACAATTTGTGCTTAACGAGTGAGGAAGCGGGCGGATTCCTCCCGATGCGAAGGTGGGGATTAGTAGGAACTCGTTTTTGTGGTGGATGTATTGCGGTTTTGGCCTTCCATAGGAAAAGACCAAAATACCCCTACGACAAAAAGTAAGAGGTAGTCTATGGTTTTGTGTTGCTGCATTCCACAGACCCTCTTATGATTCCTAGTAGTCCTATTTGGCCCTACTTTTCACCGAAGAGGGTAGGGCAGTCGGTCACACAGAGGGGTTGGAGCTATTGGTTATTACAATTCCAAAGCAATACAATTCCAAAGCAATTGAATCAGCAGCAATGGTAGGATTTGCCTCTAGACGATGGTTGTTTGCGGGCGTTGGAAGGGGTACGTAGCATAAATTTTTGGGACGGATCGGAGATGCTGTCGCTATAAGTCTCTAAACATCGAATGACGGGACGCGGAGACGTGATTCTGGAGGTGTTTAGAGCCGGTCCTTCGGAGATCTACGGCATGATTTTTGCTACTGCCAACTGAAATTCCCACAAACATACTTGATAACAGGTGTATCCTACTGTTGTGAATGATTCGTGATGCGGGATTGTGAAGTACGCCGTAGTTGCGCCTCGTATGGATGATCGGCTTCTATTCGGTAGGGAAAGGCAAGGGTAGATTATCACGCTACGAATCCTGTTGTTGATTTGCAAACTATCTGCAAATCTTTTGGATTCAAAGCTGAAAGTCATCATCTTGTCGTTCCTG
>JAUPFV010000112.1:67500-70000 GCA_036936605.1 Limnanthes douglasii subsp. nivea
ATGGTAAAAAAATCGTGAGTTATAAAATAAAGTCATATTTTTCGGCGTTGGTTAAAAAATACCGAAACTTTACCATAGCGTTGTTTCTACCACGCGGTAAACTCTACCAAGCACCACGAATTTACTCCGAAAGGAGCGACGAAAAATAATTAAAGAAAAAAAAGCGACCAGCGAGGTTCGAACCCACGCCGTTGGGATATAAAAAGTCACTACTTCACTAACCGCTACACCAAACCTACATTGACGATATAGCTCGTATCCACTAGTATACAAACATACGGTAAGACTTCCATAAATTGGGGCTTTCCAAAATTGATTCGATATTCGGATAGTGTCGGCCATAAAATATGAAGCTATGCGGTGAAATCGGAATTCAAATCGAAAAATCGAGCCAATTTTAGGGTTTCTATTTCCTAAAATCCCTAAATAATTCTAAAAATCTAAAATTAACATGCAAAACGGCGTTTTTTTGGGTCCACACTTCGGTTAATCACCGTAGGTAATTAACCACCGCGTAGATCTCGAAAAACTGCATGGAATCCATATATAGAAATCCGCATTCGGACAACCGAGATATGGGAACCGAGCCATTGTTGGCCGGTTTTTTGCTGTCCAGCAATGTGGCGCCAATGGCCGGCCAATGTGGCACCAGTGGCCGGCCAGTGTGGCACCACTGTGGCCGGCAATGTGGCGCCAGTGGCCGGCCATTGTGGCCAGCATTTGAGGCGCCAGTGGCCAGTGCTGTGGCACCAGTGGCCAGCCAATGTGGTACCAGTGGCCAGCAATGTGGCGCCAGTGGCCAGCATTGTGGCGCCAGAGCCAGCATTTGAGGCTTGTTGCCAGTGCTGTGGCACCAGTGGCCGGCCATTGTGGTACCAGTGGGCAGCAATGTGGCGCCAGTGGCCAGCATTGTGGCGCCAGAGCCAGCATTTGAGGCTTGTGGCCAGTGCTGTGGCACCAGTGGCCGGCCATTGTGGTACCAGTGGGCAGCAATGTGGCGCCAGTGGCCAGCATTGTGGCGCCAGAGCCAGCATTTGAGGCGCCAGTGGCCGGTCAATGTGGTGCAAGTGGCCCGCATTGTGGCGCCAGTGGCAGGCCACTACTGGGCTGTGTCGTGCCAGCAGCGCCCCAAATGGGGCCAAAGAACATAGAAAATGTGATATCTTTTTTTCTACTCGTGCAAAACTCAAAATACTTTCCATCATACAATCCTTATAACATGTAGGATTTTTAAGAGTCGAGTTTGTAATTTTTAAACCAAAATTAAATTTGTTATGATTTTTCTAACGTTTTTCGTTAAATAAATATATATAAAATACTTATGGTTTGAATTTTTAGTTCAAACTTTGTGAACACTTGTTTTTATCCATTGTTAACATAACTGCAAAGTTTCATAATCAAATTCCTTCGGATTCCCCACTTTTGAAGGTAGGGTGATGGTTCAAACATAAAAGCACTACCTAGTGTTCTAGCTAAAACAGCCTATTAAGCTACTTAGGGGGGGTGAGCCAACTGGTGAAAGTTGGAGTTGCCCCAAAGGTGCTTGTTTTAGCCGGCAAGCACCGAATGTCGCACATACTAGTGCGGCATTGGTAGCCTTTGTAGCCTTTTAAGCACAAATTGTCCGAGGTGGGAAGTAAAAGACCAAAATACCCCTCTTACGGCTAAAGGACAATTTGTGCTTAACGAGTGAGGAAGCGGGCGGATTCCTCCCGATGCGAAGGTGGGGATTAGTAGGAACTCGTTTTTGTGGTGGATGTATTGCGGTTTTGGCCTTCCATAGGAAAAGACCAAAATACCCCTACGACAAAAAGTAAGAGGTAGTCTATGGTTTTGTGTTGCTGCATTCCACAGACCCTCTTATGATTCCTAGTAGTCCTATTTGGCCCTACTTTTCACCGAAGAGGGTAGGGCAGTCGGTCACACAGAGGGGTTGGAGCTATTGGTTATTACAATTCCAAAGCAATACAATTCCAAAGCAATTGAATCAGCAGCAATGGTAGGATTTGCCTCTAGACGATGGTTGTTTGCGGGCGTTGGAAGGGGTACGTAGCATAAATTTTTGGGACGGATCGGAGATGCTGTCGCTATAAGTCTCTAAACATCGAATGACGGGACGCGGAGACGTGATTCTGGAGGTGTTTAGAGCCGGTCCTTCGGAGATCTACGGCATGATTTTTGCTACTGCCAACTGAAATTCCCACAAACATACTTGATAACAGGTGTATCCTACTGTTGTGAATGATTCGTGATGCGGGATTGTGAAGTACGCCGTAGTTGCGCCTCGTATGGATGATCGGCTTCTATTCGGTAGGGAAAGGCAAGGGTAGATTATCACGCTACGAATCCTGTTGTTGATTTGCAAACTATCTGCAAATCTTTTGGATTCAAAGCTGAAAGTCATCATCTTGTCGTTCCTGCAAAACGGGGGAGGGGTCGGAAGAAGAAGTTGTGGCCATTGGTTTTCATGATTTGAAAGCGCATGAGTCTGCAGTAATGG
>JAUPFV010000112.1:110000-112500 GCA_036936605.1 Limnanthes douglasii subsp. nivea
GTTGTTTCTACCACGCGGTAAACTCTACCAAGCACCACGAATTTACTCCGAAAGGAGGGACGAAAAATAATTAAAGAAAAAAAAGCGACCAGCGAGGTTCGAACCCACGCCGTTGGGATATAAAAAGTCACTACTTCACTAACCGCTACACCAAACCTACATTGACGATATAGCTCGTATCCACTAGTATACAAACATACGGTAAGACTTCCATAAATTGGGGCTTTCCAAAATTGATTCGATATTCGGATAGTGTCGGCCATAAAATATGAAGCTATGCGGTGAAATCGGAATTCAAATCGAAAAATCGAGCCAATTTTAGGGTTTCTATTTCCTAAAATCCCTAAATAATTCTAAAAATCTAAAATTAACATGCAAAACGGCGTTTTTTTGGGTCCACACTTCGGTTAATCACCGTAGGTAATTAACCACCGCGTAGATCTCGAAAAACTGCATGGAATCCATATATAGAAATCCGCATTCGGACAACCGAGATATGGGAACCGAGCCATTGTTGGCCGGTTTTTTGCTGTCCAGCAATGTGGCGCCAATGGCCGGCCAATGTGGCACCAGTGGCCGGCCAGTGTGGCACCACTGTGGCCGGCAATGTGGCGCCAGTGGCCGGCCATTGTGGCCAGCATTTGAGGCGCCAGTGGCCAGTGCTGTGGCACCAGTGGCCAGCCAATGTGGTACCAGTGGCCAGCAATGTGGCGCCAGTGGCCAGCATTGTGGCGCCAGAGCCAGCATTTGAGGCTTGTTGCCAGTGCTGTGGCACCAGTGGCCGGCCATTGTGGTACCAGTGGGCAGCAATGTGGCGCCAGTGGCCAGCATTGTGGCGCCAGAGCCAGCATTTGAGGCTTGTGGCCAGTGCTGTGGCACCAGTGGCCGGCCATTGTGGTACCAGTGGGCAGCAATGTGGCGCCAGTGGCCAGCATTGTGGCGCCAGAGCCAGCATTTGAGGCGCCAGTGGCCGGTCAATGTGGTGCAAGTGGCCCGCATTGTGGCGCCAGTGGCAGGCCACTACTGGGCTGTGTCGTGCCAGCAGCGCCCCAAATGGGGCCAAAGAACATAGAAAATGTGATATCTTTTTTTCTACTCGTGCAAAACTCAAAATACTTTCCATCATACAATCCTTATAACATGTAGGATTTTTAAGAGTCGAGTTTGTAATTTTTAAACCAAAATTAAATTTGTTATGATTTTTCTAACGTTTTTCGTTAAATAAATATATATAAAATACTTATGGTTTGAATTTTTAGTTCAAACTTTGTGAACACTTGTTTTTATCCATTGTTAACATAACTGCAAAGTTTCATAATCAAATTCCTTCGGATTCCCCACTTTTGAAGGTAGGGTGATGGTTCAAACATAAAAGCACTACCTAGTGTTCTAGCTAAAACAGCCTATTAAGCTACTTAGGGGGGGTGAGCCAACTGGTGAAAGTTGGAGTTGCCCCAAAGGTGCTTGTTTTAGCCGGCAAGCACCGAATGTCGCACATACTAGTGCGGCATTGGTAGCCTTTGTAGCCTTTTAAGCACAAATTGTCCGAGGTGGGAAGTAAAAGACCAAAATACCCCTCTTACGGCTAAAGGACAATTTGTGCTTAACGAGTGAGGAAGCGGGCGGATTCCTCCCGATGCGAAGGTGGGGATTAGTAGGAACTCGTTTTTGTGGTGGATGTATTGCGGTTTTGGCCTTCCATAGGAAAAGACCAAAATACCCCTACGACAAAAAGTAAGAGGTAGTCTATGGTTTTGTGTTGCTGCATTCCACAGACCCTCTTATGATTCCTAGTAGTCCTATTTGGCCCTACTTTTCACCGAAGAGGGTAGGGCAGTCGGTCACACAGAGGGGTTGGAGCTATTGGTTATTACAATTCCAAAGCAATACAATTCCAAAGCAATTGAATCAGCAGCAATGGTAGGATTTGCCTCTAGACGATGGTTGTTTGCGGGCGTTGGAAGGGGTACGTAGCATAAATTTTTGGGACGGATCGGAGATGCTGTCGCTATAAGTCTCTAAACATCGAATGACGGGACGCGGAGACGTGATTCTGGAGGTGTTTAGAGCCGGTCCTTCGGAGATCTACGACATGATTTTTGCTACTGCCAACTGAAATTCCCACAAACATACTTGATAACAGGTGTATCCTACTGTTGTGAATGATTCGTGATGCGGGATTGTGAAGTACGCCGTAGTTGCGCCTCGTATGGATGATCGGCTTCTATTCGGTAGGGAAAGGCAAGGGTAGATTATCACGCTACGAATCCTGTTGTTGATTTGCAAACTATCTGCAAATCTTTTGGATTCAAAGCTGAAAGTCATCATCTTGTCGTTCCTGCAAAACGGGGGAGGGGTCGGAAGAAGAAGTTGTGGCCATTGGTTTTCATGATTTGAAAGCGCATGAGTCTGCAGTAATGGTAGGATTTGCCTTTAGACGATGGTTGCTTGTGGGCGTTGGAAGGGGTATGTAGCATAAATTTTTGGGACGGATCGGAGA
>JAUPFV010000112.1:162500-165000 GCA_036936605.1 Limnanthes douglasii subsp. nivea
AAGTCCGAAATTTTACCATCACGTAGATATCGAAAAATAATGCGTTGTGAAAAAAAGATCGGACAATTCCGACATCCGAAGCCAAAGTTACGGACTTGCAAAGGTGATGGTAAAAAAATCGTAAGCTATAACCCACCGGTTTAGCTAAAAAAGTCATATTTTTCCACATTGGGTAAATAATACCGAAACTTTACCATCGCATGGATATCGGAAAATATTGTGGAATAAAAAAAAATCACATGATTCGGACATCCGAAGCCAAAGGTATGGACTTGCAAAGGTTTGGAGCTACAGTTTTAAGAAAAAACGAAATACAAGTTGCCCGGATTTATAGGAACGAACAAACCAAAGGGTAAAAAATTACCGAAACTTCACCATCGCTTAGATACCGAAAAATAATGCGGAATGAAAAAATAATTCGGAAGATTCCGACATCCTTAGCCAAAGTTATGGACTTGAAAGTGTGATGGTAAAAAAATCGTGAGTTATAAAATAAAGTCATATTTTTCGGCGTTGGTTAAAAAATACCGAAACTTTACCATAGCGTTGTTTCTACCACGCGGTAAACTCTACCAAGCACCACGAATTTACTCCGAAAGGAGGGACGAAAAATAATTAAAGAAAAAAAAGCGACCAGCGAGGTTCGAACCCACGCCGTTGGGATATAAAAAGTCACTACTTCACTAACCGCTACACCAAACCTACATTGACGATATAGCTCGTATCCACTAGTATACAAACATACGGTAAGACTTCCATAAATTGGGGCTTTCCAAAATTGATTCGATATTCGGATAGTGTCGGCCATAAAATATGAAGCTATGCGGTGAAATCGGAATTCAAATCGAAAAATCGAGCCAATTTTAGGGTTTCTATTTCCTAAAATCCCTAAATAATTCTAAAAATCTAAAATTAACATGCAAAACGGCGTTT
Organism: Limnanthes douglasii subsp. nivea; assembly: GCA_036936605.1. Classification (NCBI taxonomy): domain Eukaryota; kingdom Viridiplantae; phylum Streptophyta; class Magnoliopsida; order Brassicales; family Limnanthaceae; genus Limnanthes; species Limnanthes douglasii. The sequence goes on from JAUPFV010000112.1 coordinate 163,434, forward strand.
TTTTGGGTCCACACTTCGGTTAATCACCGTAGGTAATTAACCACCGCGTAGATCTCGAAAAACTGCATGGAATCCATATATAGAAATCCGCATTCGGACAACCGAGATATGGGAACCGAGCCATTGTTGGCCGGTTTTTTGCTGTCCAGCAATGTGGCGCCAATGGCCGGCCAATGTGGCACCAGTGGCCGGCCAGTGTGGCACCACTGTGGCCGGCAATGTGGCGCCAGTGGCCGGCCATTGTGGCCAGCATTTGAGGCGCCAGTGGCCAGTGCTGTGGCACCAGTGGCCAGCCAATGTGGTACCAGTGGCCAGCAATGTGGCGCCAGTGGCCAGCATTGTGGCGCCAGAGCCAGCATTTGAGGCTTGTTGCCAGTGCTGTGGCACCAGTGGCCGGCCATTGTGGTACCAGTGGGCAGCAATGTGGCGCCAGTGGCCAGCATTGTGGCGCCAGAGCCAGCATTTGAGGCTTGTGGCCAGTGCTGTGGCACCAGTGGCCGGCCATTGTGGTACCAGTGGGCAGCAATGTGGCGCCAGTGGCCAGCATTGTGGCGCCAGAGCCAGCATTTGAGGCGCCAGTGGCCGGTCAATGTGGTGCAAGTGGCCCGCATTGTGGCGCCAGTGGCAGGCCACTACTGGGCTGTGTCGTGCCAGCAGCGCCCCAAATGGGGCCAAAGAACATAGAAAATGTGATATCTTTTTTTCTACTCGTGCAAAACTCAAAATACTTTCCATCATACAATCCTTATAACATGTAGGATTTTTAAGAGTCGAGTTTGTAATTTTTAAACCAAAATTAAATTTGTTATGATTTTTCTAACGTTTTTCGTTAAATAAATATATATAAAATACTTATGGTTTGAATTTTTAGTTCAAACTTTGTGAACACTTGTTTTTATCCATTGTTAACATAACTGCAAAGTTTCATAATCAAATTCCTTCGGATTCCCCACTTTTGAAGGTAGGGTGATGGTTCAAACATAAAAGCACTACCTAGTGTTCTAGCTAAAACAGCCTATTAAGCTACTTAGGGGGGGTGAGCCAACTGGTGAAAGTTGGAGTTGCCCCAAAGGTGCTTGTTTTAGCCGGCAAGCACCGAATGTCGCACATACTAGTGCGGCATTGGTAGCCTTTGTAGCCTTTTAAGCACAAATTGTCCGAGGTGGGAAGTAAAAGACCAAAATACCCCTCTTACGGCTAAAGGACAATTTGTGCTTAACGAGTGAGGAAGCGGGCGGATTCCTCCCGATGCGAAGGTGGGGATTAGTAGGAACTCGTTTTTGTGGTGGATGTATTGCGGTTTTGGCCTTCCATAGGAAAAGACCAAAATACCCCTACGACAAAAAGTAAGAGGTAGTCTATGGTTTTGTGTTGCTGCATTCCACAGACCCTCTTATGATTCCTAGTAGTCCTATTTGGCCCTACTTTTCACCGAAGAGGGTAGGGCAGTCGGTCACACAGAGGGGTTGGAGCTATTGGTTATTACAATTCCAAAGCAATACAATTCCAAAGCAATTGAATCAGCAGCAATGGTAGGATTTGCCTCTAGACGATGGTTGTTTGCGGG